>JARHVA010000720.1:4147500-4237500 GCA_037957365.1 Torreya grandis | reverse complement strand
TTTTGTGGATAATAAAATTTACTTAAGTTGACGTTAAGAGGGGCACACATTTGAAAATGCATATGTTTTAGAAAGTTAGGGAAAGTGACACTAGCACCCAATTGGGGAGAGTAAAACCATGTGGTTGTAATGTCCTTAGTATGGTAATAATGTTCACTTGGAATACTATTGGGCACACTATGTTAGGATCTATGAATGATGTCCTAGGATTGTATTTGGGTTTATAGAAGATGTTTATGGTCTACACAATGGCTAAAAAAATATGGTAAAGGCACTAACATAATTCTAGGTCTAAATTAGGAACAGGCTATCTCAAAATACACTCTTATCATCTAAATAACATTTTTATGTGATTACATTTCCACCTCCTTTATGTTATAAATGTAGCAAAGTGCAATGACTAGTATAAAGGAAAAAATAAATGTACTTAGAATTACATAGGAAGTGAAGACCATGTAGCTAAGTTTGAGTATGTGAATATGGTTATGTGTATGTGAAACATCATCCAAAATAATGACCTATAATGAAACATGAAAAAATAAATCCTTACATAAGAGATTATCAAAAGCAAAAAGACTATGCTAAATAAAGTAACTGAGTAAATCTAAGTAAAGAGAGGAAAGTAATGAATACACATCATTAGGTATGTGAACCAATACATGAACCTAATTAAAAATTGTGTGTGAGTGTACATAGCGAACATATTGTTGAATAATTTAGACTAAGCTAATAGCTTGCTCAATCCTCATATGGGTGGCTCAAAAACTCAATCTAATTTTGAATCCATGATTACCCACCCTTGCTTAGTGGATCATGATCTTTGAATAGCTTGTATAAGATTGTAAGTGTGTCCAACCATCTCATTTGGATGGCTCAAGAACTTAAGTAGGTCATGACTCCATCATTACCCACTTGTGTATAGTAGATGTATCTAAAACTAAACTATGTAAAGTGATGAAAGTATTTAACTAGGTATCTCTAATTATGGATGTTATCTCCATGGCCACTCAAGTACTTTAGGTAGCTTTGGGCCACTCAAGAATGCTAACCACTATATATGGAGTAAGGAATGAAATTGGTGACAACCTAAAATATTATAGAAAGTGTATACATCATAGATAATGACAAGGAGTTTGTCCTTCCATCCGATCAACCTATGTGTAACTAAGCATATGAAAATTATGTGTCATGTACATACCCCAATCTGATATCTAAGTATATTGATTATAAAATAAGAATGTAATAATTAAATATATGTAATTTAATTAAATATAAGACTAATCATGTCATGCATGATGCCCCCAAATCTAAGTAACTAGTATGAATCTGAGCTGAAATGAGTGTATTTGATCAAAATTTGAACACAATTGTTAAACCTATGATTGTTTCTACAAAAATATGTATTATACCTAGTGTAATGGTCTATCTAATTTGGACTATCCTAAAATTGGGGCTACTAAACAATACCACCCTATAGTGGATAGTAGAACCCTATGGTATTAGTGTCCTAATCTAGGCACTAGTGTGTGACTGGTCAAAAATTTAGGTGACTAAATTGATTTTTAAGTCCCTCTTTTTTCATGTGTCTGACTATGTATTATTTATAAAATTACGCCTATGTGCTAAAATATAATCTATCAATAGTAATGTAGGAGTTTGATCTTTATGAAAAACCCCTGTGAATGCCCCCCTTTTGAGGGTAGTTGTGTAACCTATGTAATAACTATCCTCAAAAGAAATAACTCTATAAAATGTGTTAGCCAAAGAATATATATGATAACTATGTGATATTCCAATACAATGTACAAACATAACATCAAAATGTAAAAGAATACGAGAATAAGTAGGTAATGTAAGATGTATGTTATAATATAAAATTACACAAGGGAATCAAGATAGATGTAATAAATGTGTATAATAATAAATCTATGTAAATACATAGGGGGATGGGGTATAATGTCCATCAAGGAACCCAAGTAGAAAGGGTAGATGCATGTGGTCCCTCATGGCATCAAAAACTTGTATGTGTAATAAGCAAAGACAAGTGTCATGGTGAAGATGTATACAAAGAAGCATACATACAAACACATGAGGCACACAAATTTTAACCAAGGGGCTAAAATACGAGGTACATGGGAAAATTTCATTAAATATAAGAATTAAAACATACAAGGACATGTTCAAATGTCCACATACACAAGAAATAAGTTATTTGGCTTAGAGCCACATAAAAAGACATGTTTAAATATCCATATCTATAATCAGGAAGTCACACACAAGGGACATGGGCACATGTCAAAGACATATAAAAATAGAATTGGTGTAGATCCAAAGAGAAATGGCATATTCAAATATACTCAAAATGAAAGGAGCATAGGAAACACAATCAAGTCTAATCTATGAAAACTAGAAATGAAAACATGTATAACTATGTAATACAAATCTATGTAAATGCTAGGATGTACATATGTTGAGTTTCACTTATGATGGTAAAAAAAATAAAAGTAATAAGTAGCCATGATGAATATCAATATGTATCAATACATAAATGAGAATATATAATATGTAAGGATGGAATCAACTAGTAGAAACTATGTATGGTATTCCCCTAAGTAGGTGGATGTATCAAATGAATAATCCTAGACTAGTGTATATTCCCCCAATAGGTAGATGATAGCAAGTATAGATTAGTGTAGTGGATTGGGGGCCTATATTTAATATAAAATGACTTGACAAGAATAAGTGAAGTAACTATGTATGATAAACCCAACTATACTAAGATAGATATAAATATGTAATATATTTAAAGTATTAGAAATGTAAATATAAAAATGCATACAATCTATAATTTTTGTGGTTTCTTAGGAATAGTTTTTTTTTTGTATTTTTGCATGTTATATTATTTTTATGTTATTTGGATATAATATATGTATAATAAAATGAAAATAAAATATGTACAAGGAGAAAGAGAGAAGGAAGTATGTATAATATTAGGAACCATACTAACCAAAGATTTTCATGGGAGACTCACTATCACTATGGATTGTGTTGAATAGGGGAATTATGATCATTCATGTAGTGTGAAATGAAAAATTTGATCCCATAATCTATTATATTATATAATCTATGTCTGAAGCTACCTATGTAGTGATGTTATAAATCTATGACACTAACTTTGATGCCCTATAAACTATAGGGGTGTTAAGAACCCATATGTTAGAATAAGAATCTATAGATGATGTAGGTTCCCTATGCTAAGAACCCATAAAACCCATTAAAATTAATCTTATAATAAATTGATTAGAGGAATGTCCCTTAGAATCTGTGATGTATCTCTGATATAAGGGTATCTATAGTAATGGTCTTCATAGGAGTGTATACGTACATGTTGATATCATAGCAGTAGATCAGGCCTACACTAATGACTCTGATGATCTCTATGATGTATGCATATGAGATATAATTTAAACTATAGCTGATAATTATGTAATATCTAGTAATGATGATATATTTTAGCTCATGTCTATGTTGGAGCTGTAGCTAGAAACTATACTAGATCTGCCTATGGGATGGGTAGAGGATACTTATATTGGACACCCTTAACCTTAACCAAATTATTGGCATGTATGCACTTTAGGAATCTATGTACTATATATGGAATTTATCAAAGTTTATATAACCATGGACTACCCTATAATATATTGAATACACCTATACTAGGTACTACTAGGAACTGAGTGGTTATGTGTGCTAGTCCAACTTGTAATGGAAGCACAATCTCATCAATGGAGATATTAATGTGGCCATGGAATCCACTAATAACTGTATCTATGGGGAAAATATACCACTATATGTATCCTAATTGTTTTAATATTTTCATAGTACACATGTTTATGCTTGACC
The DNA here is from genome assembly GCA_037957365.1 of Torreya grandis. NCBI lineage: Eukaryota > Viridiplantae > Streptophyta > Pinopsida > Cupressales > Taxaceae > Torreya > Torreya grandis. Next base: position 4,233,597 of record JARHVA010000720.1, on the reverse strand, counting down.
TATTATCAACCATAACACTTTGAATAGGATGGTGGTCTATATATTCTCACATGAAGAGTGCATGTAAATATGTGACATCCTACACACTATCCTAATCTAAAAATGTGATAAGTAGTCTAGGCGACACTGTAGTATGGTGTATGCCAATAATATTATGAAATGGATATGTCTCTTCTATAACTATGTGATAGGAATATGGTGGTGGATGCACATGTTATGTATAGTGAACACCTAATGTGCCCCTTACCTCATTAATTGTACGATTTGAGAAAGGATATGAAAATATATTTTATGCCTTAGCCTCTATTTTCTATTGTTTTTCTTCCTCTATGGGTGTGTTGACATCAACAATATTAGCCTCAATTAGATCTTTTAAGTTATGCTTTAGGATAATGCATTTATTTATCATATGGACTGGTGCCCTATGATACTCATAAAATGCATTTAAATCATAACTATTTAGAAGAGGCCATGTCTTATCAACCTCCTTAATAGGAGGGAGAGATAGGACATTACATTCCAATAGCTTTCATAAAAACCATGATATTGACTTTATACTATTAGTGAAAACAATGCATTGAGGAATAGATAAAACCAATTTGGGAGATGCCTCAGAATTTACATTAACAATGGCCTTTACATTAGATTGAGGTTTGCTTTAACTCTTAATAATTTATTTTGATCCATTTTTATACTTGATTTTTCCCATTGTTAAGTGTTTAACCTCTCTTTCCTTGACTTTGTGGTACAAATCAGTAAATGTAAGAAACTTATTTAAAAAGATAGCTTTGTGTAATGCTAGTAGGGTAATTTTTTTAAATATGTCATGAATCTCTATGTCTACCATGGGGATAGTCAATTTATCTAATATTGTCTTATGTTGTAAGACATAATCTATGATAGGCTCATTCAAATTTTACTTTAATTTTGGAACTTGTGAATATGATATCTTATCATTGATGTTGATAGAGAAGTGTGAGAGGAACATTTTGGATAAAATATTTAATGCCACGATAAATTGATTTGGTAAATCTAGAACCATTGCAGGGCATAGTCCTTAAGACTATGTGGAAATATTTTTATAATAATCTATTAGTTGGACACATAGTCCAAGCATGTTATGTGAAAAGGTCTGAGATGATTCTTTAGGTCACCCTTGCCATCATTTAATTTAAGTTTGGGTTCTATAAAATTGGATGGAAAGGGAGATGCATCCATTTGTTGTGCCAAAGTTGTATGTAAGATAATGTTAGAATCCAAGGCATGTTATGGCCTAGTGGCTCCCTTATCATGATATAACACCTTAGAATTCAAATTATGAATATAATGCATAAAGGATTGTATATATAGAGTGTAATAACTAGTCATAAGTGGTGTAACTATCACTGATGGTTTTATAATAAAAATCTTAGGCTATGATATTTGAGTTGGCCCCACTAGATGTGTAACAACATTATTAAATAGGAAAGTTGAAGATTGACCATTGTGTGTTTTATTATTGATTTTCAAAATGGATTGTAGGATTTAGTCATGATTAAGGGGATGTTATTTAATTTTATCTTTGAATCCATGTAGTACCTCATCTTTGTTCATAATTATGTCATTATTATTAAATGGAGGGAGAGTGTCCCAATTCTCAATGTGTACCTCATCTTATTCTTGGTTATATTATTCATCTTCATATACATTATAATTAAAATACACATAATTAGAGTGTGAAGGATTCATTTCCAAAGTTTTAATAGGTTCCTTATTCATGTTATAGGATCAGATAGTAGGAATATAAATATGCTCTATAGTATTACCACATAATCTAGTACTTCTTAATGAAAGAGAGATAACATTTTTAGATGGCATTTAGTAAACAAATTGGAATATAGATACTAAAATAGAATATATGAATTATAAAAAAAATAATAGAAACTAATTAAAATAATAAAAAACATATAAACCCTAAGAGTATCTATGATTAGGGTTTTTTTTCACCAATTTATATTATATATAACTATATTAAACCCCTAATATGTAATTGTTTTAATTATCTTGGTCATCTAAAAAAAATTGAAAATTAGAAGTATGTAGCCCTAATTTATTGCTCAAAAATTATAATTAATGAGAAATAGGGTTTAAGCAATATTTTAAGTAAAACAAGTTCACTAAATTATTTAACCTTTTAGAGTTTTACTATGTGTAAATCCTAAGCTAGATTAAAGGGTTGAGTTGTCTAAATCAGTTGAATAATATGAAATAATTAACCACTAATTTTTTTATGTATTTGGAATTATTTTGACATTCTAAAACTAGTAATAAATATGCATAAATAGATATTTATCTATAAAGTGACTATCACACAATATCTAGGTTCTAAAAATTAAGTTTTAGCTAAGACTGTGTGTCATCAACAAGGTTCTTGAATTTGATTCATCAATGGATAGTATCACTCCACCTACATAGTAGTGTTATACTACTATGGTGTCCTCAATATGGTTATAGTGTCCAATTTTCAAGAATGTTCCTATTTTCTAGGAGCACTTGTGCTTTTATTTCTAGGTTCTGTTCTTGAGTGCACAAAATATGGAACTTTTTATCATGCTTAAAAAACTTGAATTAGTTTGCAAGTCCTAATCCTCATTGAAAAAATGGCATGATCTTAAAATGTGTGTTCATTATTAGGATAGGTTTGAAATCCTTAACAACCCAATGTGAAGAGAGTTTATTACATACCAATACTTCGAGGAGGGATTGATCCTGATGTATTTCTCCCACATAGTGATTGGTGAAAGTGTAAGTGCAAGTGAATGCTAGAATGAGAGTGGTCTTAAAAGCCTTTAGTGTGATTGAGCTTCAAAATATTTTAAATATAGGCTTAAGGAATATGTAGATGGTATTATGTAGAATTAGGGTTAAATAGGGATCAAATATAATTATCTTACTTAACGTGTTTCTTATTTAGATAGGCTTTTGAATATATCTTCCATCTAGTGAATAGAGGTCAAATAGTCTTATATTTATAGAGACTAGTAGCTTATGTAGATAATAAAATGTACTTAGGCCACCCTTATGAGGGGAATATGTTTGAAAATATATCTATTTAGGAGATTTATGGAAATGGACACTAGCACCCAATTAGGGACACTAGCATCATGTGGTTATAGTGTCCTTAGTGTGACACTAATGTCAACTTGGTAGATTGTTGTGCACACTGGGTTGGGATCGAGGAACGATATCTTGGGACTATTATTGGGTTGACATAAGATGTATGTGGTATACATAATGGTTTAAAAGTGTGGTAAAGGGTTTAGGATAATCTATGGCTAAGCTAGGAATAGGGTATTTCAAATAACACTCTAAGCATCTAAATACCACTTTTAGGTGATTACAACCACCTTGTAGTGTTTACCCACTTCAGGGACTTGGAGCGATTATTAATCCTTAGTTAAATGAAATGATTTTTACTTTATTGTTTGAATATATTTATGTTTTTTTGACACTAAGTGATGGTTTTCTATGATAAACATCTTAATGTTAATAACTTATCAAAGTCTTCCTATGTTAACCATTACAGAAGGTTGTTTGATCCTACCATGATTATCTTGATATTAATATGTCAAATTTATTATATGTTGGGCATCATGGAGGTTGATTGACCCTTAATTGAACATCATAGTGGTAGCAGTTGAAGTCCTCCTATCATGAGCATGGTGCTAGGTTGTTAAACTCTCCCATATGACCATTGGCAAGAAGCAATAGAGTGAAACATCCTCTTGTTACTCTAATATTTTAGTGGGCCTTATTATGATATGAAAATTTTCCTTATATTTTTATATTTATGAATACTTATCTTGACTTTAATGCTCATTTGAATGCTTATTTACTTGTATTTGGGATTGGGAGTCTCTTTAGGTAAGAACTACATATAGGACTATAAGTATTGGCATGGTCATTCCTTTGTGTCAAATATCCTTTCTTATATATCCATACTTGCCTTTAAATTATGATATAAACATTCTTGGGGATAGGAGTCTTGAGATTGGGGGTGCCTAGAGTAGTAGCTTGATGATATCAAAAGGTTGGGCACTGACCCTTCCTTATTATGGATAGAAAATGATTAGGAGTAGATGAGGAGCACCATTAAAGATTGATTGGTCCTCCATTGTTTAATCAGTCATAGAGATGTGTATCTTATTATGTTAATAATTATATGAATATGATATATTATTAATTCTTTATCAACCAACCTATTTGTAATAAACTTTTAGAAGGAAGATTGTATATGATATTCCAACTATAGAATAAGACATCTACTTCTATTTATTAAAACCTTAGTGTCAATCTAATATATAACTATTTATGAATGTCTTATTTATAGGATCATGGGAAGAGTCCCATATGTATCAAAGTTTTTATCCTTTGAGGCACTTTCAAATAAATAAACAGATTGTTTTCCTTTCTTATATCTTTGACATGAGTGACCGATATGTTAAGCATTGTGCATTTCTATTTATCTAAATGAGAAAAGATAAATAAATTAAAATTATTAGAAATAAGTAGAACTTATATAAATATCTATGATATTATCATTAGGATTAATAATTCAATTTGTTTGAATGTATTAAACATTGAAGTTTTTTTGTATTATTATGATAATCATGAATAAAGACTTATGTTGCCTTTGTGTTGAACCCTTTTGTAAAATGAGTCATGTATGGTTATGACCATTTGTATTTAGACCCTTGGGAAGGATTTATTTATAAGTAAAGATCTTTGGCATTATGATGTGTCTAATAAAATACTTTGAGTATTTGATTAAATCTTGTTGAGTATAATCTCTTTATTTTATGTAAGTCTCTCCTTTAAATATGTATGGTTTAATGATTGAATCAATATTGTATAATAAATAAATTAAGACAAGGGCCATTACCAACTAAATTTTTTGTCTAATATTTCAAATAAATCTTCGTTATGAGTGGATTTTATTTTAACTATTAATGTTTCTATGAAAAGTTGAGTCTCTTTGATTGTTTGCATGCTCGGCTAAACCAATGAGAATAATGGAATATAATTGAAAGACCATTTTCTTGGGAACTTTTTATTCTATCACTTATGTGATGATGGTCTTACTTATTAGAATATATTATGAGTAAGTAATACTCTATCTAGATTAAGTAGTTGATAGTAACTTGCACAAGCATTTTTATTGCCTTAACCAAGTCCTAACTCTCTGAGTCATCTATAATTTCTAATCCAACTTAAGCATTAGTCAATTTATGACTTAGATTGTATCTATTTTTACCTTTTTCTTGGCCATAACCATTTTCAAAAATTCTATGTAGTGTTTTTCCCTTATACATTCAAAGAGTTAAATTGTATAACATTTGGATTTATCCATTTTTCAATTTCCTTGCACAACATTCTTCCTTATTCAGTCCCTTATTGGCATCACTATCATCCATTTTAAATTTGCCTTCATCACTTTTAAACTAGCCTTTGTGCAAAAAAAATTCCTTAGATTATTTAATCCCTTTGGCCTCTTTGCTTTGATTTTGCCTTAGTCAATTTTTTGAGTTTGAATAATTGGCTTAGAGGAAGCCACATGTTGACATCCCAATAACCCAAGAGTGATGTAATGGTGGTTTGACATATGGTTGATTTTTATCCAATGGGTGAGTAAGCTGTTGTCATGTGACATCATACTGAGAGACTACAATCCTAGAGTTGGTCACATAAGAAACCTACCTCTGGGTGAATGGGAAAATAAGATGTTTCCATGTAGTATCATCATATTATCCCATAATCTTGGAGTCAAATCATATAATAAGCACACCTCTAAGCCAATAGGAAAGTGGGATGTTACCACATGTCATCATCTTAGTAGCCCATGATCTTAGAGTTATCTATATAAGAATCCATCTTTTGGTCTAGTGGGAAAGTAGGATGTTACCACCTAGCATCATATTGATAACTTGTGATCTCATATTTGGTTGTATAGGAAGCCTACCTATAAGCCCATAGGCACATAGGATGTTACCATGTGGCATAATTCCAATGGCCCATGATCCCTGAGTTTACCATACTAGGATCATTCCTCCAAGATGATGGGCTAGTGGGATGTTACCATATGGCATCATCTTAATGATATGTAGTACCATTAATGTCTATTATAGGGGTAAAGCTTCTAGTCTAGAAGGCTAGTAGGATGTTTCCATGTGGCATCATCTTTATGGTCCATAGTCCTAGGGATAAAGGTGGAACACAAAATCCTATCAAACCAATATGTAAGTGGTAGAATGCCACATGGAAATAAAGTTCCATAGGATAATGAATAGAAGATATCATGGCCTTAGATCCATTGAATCTACCATATGTATGCTATTTATGTCAACTTTTAAGTAGGTTCAAATTGACAACCATTTCAATGTCAAAAATGTAGTAATCTTTAGCATGAACTTGTGGAAAGTTCTAAGTGCTCCCTAAACAAGTAAGGAATGTGGACTTTAGATTATGGAATAATCCAATTTTTCAATGATGGTAGTGGTAGGGATTGTAAAAAGTGTTATATTTAACATGAATGATTGTATGTTCTTGTGTATGTATTTGGTTATTTATGTTTTGACTATGTTATGCTTGTTTTTAGAGGAAAAAATGGCCATAACACATCCCCGCTTTAATCTGGTAATTAAATTTATATATTAAAATAAATAAATGCATACCTAGGTGTGTATAACAAACCTTGTCTTTTTATGATCCCACCTTGAGTTATTCTCTAATTAGCTAACCTACAACAAAGAAAATGTTACAATATATAAGTAGTGTATGAAATATAAAATTGAAATAATTTGAAATGATTGAAAGTATAATGAGAAAGGTTAGAAGTATAGCTATGTGTCGATGCAATCATCTTACCTTTTGGAAATTTGGCTCTTAAAATATGTATGATTATGAAGCATTGAAGATGATATTAGGAAAATTATAAAATTACAAGTGCATATATATAGAGATTGGAGGACACCTACACCCAATCTTGGTGTAAGGGTGACTTGTAACACATCCACTAAGCTTGTTTCATCTCAATCATACAACCCAAATATGTGAAAGATCTAGTGAGTGATTTAATAAACTCGTACTATATATCTGGTGAGGGTGGATGATTTGTTCAAATCCAACCAATAAGTTTGTTAAAGTTATATGATTTAACTAAAGATAAATGATAAGCTTTGTAACATTGAGCAATTTAATCAACTCAACCTTTTGATGATGAAAAAATACTAAAATAGATTGGATCAATAATAGTCCATAATAGTCTATAACATTTCATAATAGTCCATCCTAGGTAAATAATAGTCCCTAATAGTATTTTAGATTTTTAAATTTATTTGAATTTTAAATTTTAGGTGTTCTTTTCATGGCATATGCACCTCATATATGTCTGAAGCTGAAATTTGGGTATAATAATAGTACCAATGTTTAACATGCTACCAAAAATATGTATATAAATCATATAATTGTGAAATTTGGTTAATTTGAAATCATTTCAAGTTTGAAATACATGTTTTTATGGCATACCCCCATCGAATCTAGAGAATCTGAGAACTATTGTAAATGTGGAGGACATGTTTTCATAACATGCTCTAACTATAATCTAGATATGGGGAGTATTGAATAATTTTATAGGTCATGCCTTTTTGACATGCCCCCATTGAAATATAAAGCCATTAAAATGTGGAAGTCATGCCTATATGACATTCCTCCATTAATATTCCCCCCTTTTATGGTGAGCTAAAATATAATCTATTGGTTACCTTACCTTAAAAGGATAATATAAATGTATAAACTATGTATGGATCATGTAGAATATAGGATTAATATGTATAAGTAGATATAGTAATGAGGTATGTATTATGTGATCACATTAATTCCTAATCATCATGACATTGATCATGACAACACATAGAGATTAATAGTAAAATATCAACAAGAAATCAAACACACACACAAGAGTACTCAAAATTAATTTAAAAGGAAATGGTTCAAGGGGACCTCATAAAGGGGCATGTTCAAATTTAGTTCAATCAAAGGGACATGACTTAGTTAAATGTCCATGAAGCATAGAATGACATATTAAAATGTCCACATAAAAAAAAACAAACAATGACATATTCAAATGTCCAAATAGGCAAGTAAATTCATTGGGTCCATAATAAATGGAGCATATTTAAATTCTCAAATAAAAAATACAATTCAATCCAAAATCAAGAAAGGAAAATAAGAAACCAACATTAACATAAGATACTAGTTACTAAACATATGTGTTTGCAAGTAATGTTAAGTGCATAACATATCAAGTAAAATATGAAAGGTGTAATAATGAATAGAGGCATGTATAAGTATGTAATCTCCAACATGATAATGGAAAGTGATCATATAATAATATAACTTGGATTTATTGTAATCAAAGAAGAAAATTCCACTAACATACTTAGGGCATGAGTGGATGGAAGTCCCAACATACATATCTGAATATATCATGTATATGGGTATGCCTATATCACACTATAATGAAGTTTGAAACACACATATATAGGAAAGGAATGATATGCTATATACTAACATGGAAAAAAAAAATCATATGTATTAAAAATAGTAAAACTAGTAGCAAGTTGATTTTTTGGGGTTTTTTTGAATTTTTTGAATGTTCTTTTTTAAACATTAGGTTGGATCATTTTCACAATTGATATCTATGAATATTAATTAGAATTAAAGTAGATGAAACCTCCCACTTAGAATATAAAACACCATATGATGGTTTTCCAAAATCCTCATTTTTCAACTAGTGCTTATGCCACATCATTTCCACTGACTCAATATCATTTGGTAAAGAAATTCCATTTACCATTGCTATAGATTTATCACTATATTCACTAAGAAATATATAGATAAGTTTATTTTGTAATTTTTAAGTAAGACGCATATTAACGGTATCAATGATTGGCTTCATTTTGGTTTCCCAATATTATCCAAAGTAAAATATGAGATTTGGGTTAGTATCTACTACCCATATGATAGTATTTATTAGTTTAGGTTTGCATACTATAGGTAAGTGAAGATATTCAAGATATTTGGTGAAAATAGATCAATGTTGTACTTCCTCAATAGCATGGCCTAATGTAGGTAAGTATGAGACATTAAAAATATTGTTCCAATTATTTGTATCAATTTGAAAATGTGATCGATAAAAACCATTGATGTTTGTAGTAACTTTTAGATTTGCATGCCTTTGTTTCTTTGAATATCAAATTTGTGTGGAAATATTGGAATTATTTGGTCATTTTATTTATTTAGGAACAAATTTTATGAATTCCACACTTATATATATATATATATATATATATATATATATATATATGGTTTTATAATACCACACACATATTTATATTATGCTCAATGATTCAATGATAAGGATAATATAGTGACCCCTTTTTAGGGATGAGTTTGATGCCTCGATCTATCACTATTATGAGGTAAAGATATCATGTGATGATTGAGTAATATCGGATAATCTCCTATGGAGATTTTTTATAAGACTCCACATTATTCACATGGTGTACTTGCATTGGTCCCTTATAGGTTTGAATTAATGATTTCAGCCAAGAGGGATGGATTGAATAACACATTTACACATTCATATGATAATTTTGACTTGAACTTATATGAATGTGATTTTGTATCCTCTTGTGGTTAATTTAATGTGTATGTGCTAGGATATGTAGTTGTGAATATTTTATGTGAAATATGTTCAAGTGGATGAAAATTAAGTTTTTTAATTTTTAATTAGTCATATAATGCAGAATTTCATCATTAACTATCATAGTAATTGAAACTTTGTCATCTTGATTTTCAATATTGATCAATAAAAGAAGCTTGAATGTTCAACTTTAATGCAATTTTATAACATTGTTTCTTTTGGTAATGATTCTTGCTCTTGATGTGCACTCATGTGCACCTCAGTGGATTCTTGTGGTAAATGAATCATTTTCATTGACACACATTTTATATTTTTGTATATTTTCATGGGGAATATATTTTTGAGGTAGGACCACTTTAGGTATTCCCTTTGTATTATAATGTATCATTTTGAAAGATTTGAGAGGTTTATCATCAACATGCATTATGAATATGGTCCCATCATGTATAAATTTCACACATTGATGTAATGTAGATGGGAAATATTCCATTATATGTATCCATGGTCTACCTAAGAGAAATATATATCGTAATGAATGAGAAAATACTTTGAATATAGTTGGACTTATTTTTGTCCCCAATGAGATATATAATGTGATTTGGCTAGTTAGAGTTCTACATGAATTATCAAATAATTTTATATGCATATCTAATTTATAAATAATATTGGTACTAATACCCATGGTGTTTTATAAATTGATGTGAAAAATGTTTAGACATGAACCATTATCAAATAACACTCTTTTTATTCCATTATTATGCATACTCACTTGTATGAACAAAGGCAAATCTTGGTGAATAATATATTTGGATGGTAAATATTTTGTATCAAAGGTAATAAGGATAGAATTTTTTTGAGATCTTGTATAATATCTACAAGATGAGGTAGTTTAATATCACTTGGTATTTGGGTGTCATGTAATGCTTCATATAATATATCCTTGTAGACAATAGATTGTTTTATGAGTTAGAGGATTGAAAATTCAGCATGTGTGTTGATCATTTGGTTAATAATATTATAAATTTTTTATTTGATGACATGTTTAGGATTAGGGGGAACCTATTGTATAGAAATAATATTTGGTATATTTTGGTCACCCTTACCTTTTTGGGTAGTACAATGTGGACCGTAGAATCCAATATGAGCCTTGGGTAGATAATGGGTGTGGGATGGTAGCTATCAATTGAATAGGATCTAAGATGAATAAAGGGATAAGAGAATGATTATTAGTATTTTTATATTGACTCTATATTATTATAAAAGGATTTATATAAATAAACTTGATTCTTATCCTTTCTTATCCATTTCTTTAATTTTTCCATGTGCATTATATGAATGATGTACAACTGAATTATCTATATTTTGTACCCTAATATGGTAATGGATTAATAAAAAAATTTAGATTTGTATTATCATTTTGGTTTAGTCTAGTTTCCTTTTTAGGTGTTATTAACTTAATATTAACATGGATAAAATATTATATTGTATGCCTTAGCCTGAAACACTTGTTTGTAGAATGCCCAATACATATATGGTAGTCATAATATGAGTTACTCTTGAAACATTTATGTTGAGGATTGGTCATATCAACCTCTAATAATGAAGGGATAAATATGAAATTATATTCAAGTAATATTGATAAGAAGACATGAGAATGTTGTTGTAACTTTTAAAATTCACTCCTTGGTGGAGTTATAAATTGAAGCTTATATTTGGTTGTGAGATTGCATTGAAATTTAATTTTTCTTCATTCTTGATTTCATAATATTTGAACTTGTAGTTTGGTTTGATTTTAAACTTTATATTTTAAGTTGGTGAAGTATTTGGTGCATATTTTAACTTATTCAAAACTATGAGATTGACTTCTATTTTATTTACTATATGGCACAAATCATCAAAACATATGAATTTGTCAAACATGATAAACTCATGGAGTAGTTCTAGCCAACATTGTGTGAATAAATCTTGTAATTAATTATCTACCATGGAAATGTCATCTTAGTTATGTTATTTTTATATCCAATAACATATTTATTGGTTGTCTCATTTGACCTTTACTTGAGTTTTACAATTTATTCATAATATATATTTTCACCAATGTTGATAAAAAAGTGTGATAAAAATTTATCTACCAAAGGGTTGAATTCTTTAATTGATTATAGTGGGAGATTATAGAACCATTGTAAAGAATAATATTTGAGGCTTCTTGGAAAAATCTTGGTTAATAATTTGTCATTGTAAGCATAATGCAAGCATGTTGTATGGAATGATCAAAGATTATATTCAAGATCACCTTTACCTTCATAGATTGGTAACTTAGGAGATAAAAAGCCTACTAGTAACGGGTAATATGTAATCTTATGTGCCAAAGTATTATGAAGTAAAGTAATAGAATAAATTTAATGACTATACCTAGAGACACGTTGCTCAAATTTCAACACCTTAAATGTAAGGCTATAATAGTTTTATCAATAGAGTATACATTAGGTGAGGTTGGTGGTGGACCATGTGTAGTAATCAAAGGAGGTGTTTTAAAAATAAGCACATTAATCTATTGGAAACGTTGTGATTCCCCCATACCTATGGATGATGTCACATATTTAATCTGGGGTGTTGATATAAGAATAGAAACACTGGTATAAACTTGAACACCTCAAGTGCAAGTGGAAGCTCGAGATGATTTTTTTTTTTTTTTTAATATCTTGCATTGTATAGTAATGAGACAATATTATGTGTGTTAGAATTAAGATATTCAATGAATTATTTGTCATTATTTTCATCCACTCAATTTTTATGATATTTATTAGTCTCAAAAATCATGGTAAGTCCATCAATATGGTAGTTAGTATGAATTATAGCATTCCAAATTTATAATTATTCTTAATCCCATGCCATATTTGATTTAAAAAATATTTTACTTAATGATGCTTGTATATTATGAGTATCACTGAAACCATGTGAGTTTAGTAAGGGTTGATATTTTGCATTATTCATTTTAGCATTTTTATGATGCTTAAATTTGATTAATGACAGTATATAGTGAATCAAAATGACAACCAAAAAACTAAGATATAATGCAATGAATAACTTCATTATCCATATTATGATGTTCATGGTGATTTTAAATGCCTCCATGATCTTTCTATGGCTTTTTTTACCCCTTCTTAATGGCATTTTCTAGTGATGTCAAAGACAAACATAGGTATATGCATATTTTATTAAATATTTTGAATTTATAATGAGTTTAAAGGTTCAAATCCATTGTTTATAAAATTAAAAATCTACATACGGTTCTTTGATGTAATGGAATTAGCTTGATCAAGCCATTCTTCTTATACTTGTATGCAAACAACTCCTTGTTTTGACCTGTAGACCTATCTACATTATGAAAGGACCAAAATGACCCCTAAAAATCATTTTATAACTTTTATTGAGGATTCTTAGGACTTAATATTGATTCCCAAACTCATTGAATGTGTAATTACCCTTTTTGCCTCCTTACAAGCTCAAAATAATCTTATTTGACCTAGTCCATATAGTAAAGGTATTACATGGGTTAACCAATAGGACATAGAGGTTATTAATGGAGTTAAAAATACCATAAATTTCATTTCATATCTCAAACCCATCATTTGGATTCATATTTATGTTTCTTTCTTTCATTAGGTAGTTATTAGGGTTTTGCAAGGGTTTTAAGTATCCACAGTGTCTTAGCAATTATTCACAGCATAAGACCCCTGATGGAAAACCTATTTATATATAAATGGATTATATTACCCCCTCAAGAACCATTATAATCACAATCTCAAATGAAAAATGTATGTAGGGATGTCTACATGGTAAAGTTGTGTTTTGAGTGGTTGTCATGGATTGTGTATGCAAGAAAGAAGCTTTAGGAGTCAAACAAGACAAGATTTATGTATTATATCCACTAAAAAAACCCATTAAATTTTTAAATGACTCTCCACACTATCCCAATTCTCATCAAATTAATATAAATCCAATGGAAGAGTTTAAAATGATGATTGTGTCTCTCAAGGGTTTTAGGCCTACTTGACTATATTAGCCCTCAAGGGCATGATTTTCATGTAATTCATGAATGTGACCATTATTATAATGTATTTTATGACTTAAAATAACATTTTAATGATTCAAAAACCCTCTTATTAGGTTGTAACCATTTTTTATACATGTATCTTTCTAAGAAGCTCTCCTAGCTCCAACTCTAACTGTCAACAAATAGGTAGGTGATAGTGTTAAAATATTGGATAGTTCCCATCTTATTTTTACTTAAAAAATATTATGTATATTTATAATCACTTATGATGACAAACTATACCAATTTTCACACTTGGATCTTACATATATAGGCCTATAAATGTTTTTTTCCAAAACTATCTAGTAATTACCTGTGTTTTCCTGTCTCACAAGACATATGACTGAGTATTCCTTATTGAATCACCTTGTATTTGATCCTAATAGTTTAAAAAATTCTTTTGGAATTATATTATAATCCCTCTTACAATTTTTTTGATTCATTTTTCAACTTAGTCTTATATATATAATAAAAACTATGTATCTTCGAAGAAACCTCAAAGTGATTGCCTCTGTCATACTACTATAGGTGGTGATTAGAGAAGATGGAAGTGTTTTAGGTCAATTTCACAATTATTTCTCACTTTAATACCTTCCAAGTGATTTAAAACTTCCTCTAACCTCCTTCTTTTGTGTGTTTACTCTTCAAGGGTGATTTTGGGCTCTTACACAAACCTAATCCGTACATAGGCTTGTGTGTTATATTTTCATGAATTGATAGTAATTTTTATGATCTTGAAAAAGGTTTGGAAAATGTAAATTTTAATTTGACTTGAATTTGTAATTTCATAAGTTTTCTCATTGACTCAAAAGTATCTTCCGCTTTACCTTGACAATATGTGACTATGTCAATGAAAATGTCTTTTTTATGGTTGTAGGTTAACAATTCAAGATTAAATTTAGAGTGAAACTTGTTTAAGACAAAATTATTCATGTATTTACCTATCTATCTATGAATTATTCTTATTAATCCATTATGTGACATGAGACTCTTACATTAGACCACTCAAATCTGATTCCGTTGAAACTTAGACATAGGCCTATGTTTTTTAGAAGGCTATAGGTGAACAGTCATAAGGTGAATGAGTGTGTCATTGTGTACTTTAATTTCATATCTTGATATAAATATTCACACCATTCTATTTAAATATCTAACTTAGTTATAAACCCCATTGACCTTCAATGTATAACCACACCTTTCTCACAGTTATGATGTGATTCAAGTTGCATAATTTAAGAGGGATTCAAACACTAATATAGGTGATTTATTTACATGAAAATATGTATTATCTTAGTTTTGTCAATACAAGGATGTGTATTTTGAGAAAATTTTGATTCACATCACTTTTAAAACATTCTATTCTTAATACTCATTTCTCCACCTTTTGAAAATAAACCTTTCCTCTTACTAGTCTCGATTGTAGGTCCAAGTTTGGCTTTGGTACAGAGTGTGTACAAGTTTTAGGATACTTGGAGAGATTAAACAGGTTAAAATATGTCTATGAATGCTTAAACTTGTAAAATGATTTTTATTAGTTCCAAAACCTCACTTGAAGGTTGAGACTTCTTGAAAGTCTCTTTCATAGCTCTTCCCACTCCTTGGGCTTATGATTATGTCCTTAAATAGATGAATGTAGGCCTATTTAGACTAATTATAGATCAACTAGATGATCTTACTAAGAAGATATTGAAATGATTTCTAGTGCCAATTTATGTTTTTAATGATCCATATAATCTAAGATTTACATCAAGGTGTCCAGATTTTTTCTATAGTGCATTTGATTCCCCCTTTAGCATCGTTTTAGGTCATTGTGTATGCTTCATTCAAATATACCATGTGTAGGTTTTATACCTTGATAAGGTTACAAAAAATAGTCTTAGTGAACTTTTCCTTTAATCACTACTATATAAGGATTGAGGAATGAACCAAATCCTTCAACTAGGTATTTACTAGTCTCTCTTTTTCGTCTACATGAAAAGTCCTAAATGTGCTTTTGTTGGCTTTAGGTGGAGATTATTGACTATTTAGTATTGTTAGTAAGGTAGTAAAACATACCTACATGACCATGATGCTTTTTGGTATCCTTGATCTCTTCTTTGGTAGTAAATACCTAAGATGAAGGTGGATGGAATGTGGTGATATGTGATGGATAATGAGAACATTTAATGGAGATAAAAATGGAGCCTTATAATAGTGCAAAGGTAGTGAGAAGATAATGTAGATGTATGATATATGATGGACATGAAAAATAGCATAAAAGTGTATGCCAAGAACATCATGAAGGTCTTAGTCAAGCATAAACACCCCCATCAACAAGATAGTATAATTTTGAATCCTTTGAACAAGCATATAGTGCTAAAATGGAAACCTAGAAGTCTACTAAAACTTTAACAAATGCTAAGAAACCTTAAAATTTGCTAAACTGTGACTCCATGAAGATGTTGAGAGAACATTAATGTCTTTCTTACCATGGATCCTTTGAGTAAAATTTTTAAAATATTTAATGAGGAAAACATGACATTAATTAAACCATTTCAAATAAGAATCCAACAAATCTTGATGTTCCTTCTCTCTCATGAACCATAAAAACACTCTTCATATGCTTGCAGAATGTAGATTTCCAATATATGACTTCTTAAGCTCCATAAGACCTCACATGTGTGAAAATAAATTTAATAATTCCATGGAAATTTGTCTCATGATCTCGAGAGACTTCATAAACTTGAATTTTTTTGTCATGATGCCCAGATGAGGAGAAAACGTAGAAAACTAGGTGCTTGCTTGGATGAGGAACACTTGATGGGTGGCTTGACTTCAAAGGTATTGTTCATGAAGGATATAAGACCAAATTTATAAAAAAAATCCATGGCTGGAATCTATTTGATACCCCTTCCTCTACCCAAAATTTTATACCTTGATTTTCTTTCTCATGGTCATACCATCTCCAAACCTGAAGGGCTCTCACAATGTCCAAAGAAGTAAGGTGAATGGAGGGAACTAGTTTTGTGTCTGTATTGAATCCTTTTGCCTTATATCTCTTTTATAACACTTTTCATCTCTTCGTCCTCAAGTTATTGACCTCATCTATATGGAAAAGGTCATACAATTTCATACTTATGTATAGAAATACATGAAAATGGCTCTTTACATATTTTCCATAACTAAAACTTAAAACCATGAATTTAGGACATGATAAAGAAGACCATAAGTCAATATGGAGTTTAGGACAAGAAATAATTCATTTTACATAAAAACGAGGCTAAATTACACATGTGGGAGTCTTTTAAGGCCAAACTATGCTTTAGAGTTGCATGAAAAGTTATTTTCAAAGCATGAAACTTAATGACTAAAGTAAAGACATAAATATTAATGTAATTGAAGTTATTTTGGATGCTTTAATTGAATTTTTACTCCAAATTTATCATTGAAATAATCAAAACATTCACTTTTAGTCAACATACCTATATTATACCATGATGTAGAGGCTTATAATAGTGTCATTAAAAGTTTAGAGTTACAGGGGTGGCATTTGGCCTTGACAGGCCAAATTACCAACATTTTTGGTGAATCACATGGGTTGACTAGCCTACTAGTTAAAATAAATCACTAAATTTCATATGATAATGATAATATAAAACATGATAACATCGATTGATGACTCTCTTGACTTCTAAATATACTTTTGTACTTTGAAACAACTCTCTTTGATTGCAATATAACCTAAACTAAGAAGGACACCTAACCTACGGAAAACAAGAACAAGACAATAGACTACTACTTATGCTAATTACTTATTGAAATATATAAAAAAAAAAAAAAACCTAAAACAAATAACATAAAGTCAAAATCTTTCCTCCAAGGTCGAATGGAAAACTTGATTTTACATCATGGCATCTTGAAGTATGATTACCATACCTTGATAGCTCCTTCTTGCAACTAGGATCATTAGCATGTTCATGGCCTCTTGGGGAAGCAACTGGACCTTCTAGTTCTTCTTTTATGTGTATGGATTGTACATGTGAGTCCAATACCCAATAATAATTCTCCCATATTCTTATAATTTGAAATAAAAATGTTAATTTTGCTTCATTCATGGGCTATCAATGATCAGCCATGTCTTGATTAATACTTTCATTTTACTCCACATGAAAATGGTGACTCATCAAGACCTTCTTGATTGACATCTTAAACCTATTTAGGCATGCTAAAGGATATTATTTATTCATTTGGTTTGTCTTTAGGATAAATTATTTGAGTTACTACCTCAATAACCATTTCTTCATTCTTTACATTATCATGTACCTACTCTTGTTGTGGGCAAAACTTGATAGGTTCATCGGCTGATTAGATTTAACATCCTCAATAGGAAGTGTGAGACCTTGAAGATCTTGATATTCATTATAAATATTCATATATTACTATCAAAATTCATCATCATTACCTTGGCACTTATCTTCTTTGGCTAGATTTCACTTATCAATGGTAACTACTGCAAGTACTTGAGGAACGTATTGATGGAGGAAAGCTACCATGTGACAAAAAATCTCTTGAGAAAAAACTGATTTTTTCTCAAATTAAACCTCTTATTCTTGTGTGTAATATTATACCTGAAGATTATCTTGAAACTCATATTCTTTGGTATTATAAAAGGCTAAGTCATGGCTATCCTTACCAATAAGTATCTCAATGGTGATGTCCATCTCTTATTCACTCAAGAATCTATCATCTTCATTCATCTTAGATGACCTTTCTTCAATTAACTCACAAAGGAGAGGATACTCAAGAATTGGCATGGTGGATCCCTAAAAATACTTAATAAGATGAGACAAATCTAGTGGTGTTGTCATAGATGCTTGATTCTACTCATGGTGTTGCTTAACTTGGACAATGATTACCTCATCTCTCTGCTACAAGTTTTATTGAATAGCCTTCCATGAAGGAAATGCCTTGGATTATTTATGAGGGAGAAGTTGAGTTTTAATGATTGTAGGCTTACTCTTGACTTTAAAATCTTGACTTATGCTTGATTGTTTCTCTTTCTCCTTAGACTATTACATTTGTTTCTAAGTCATAAACTTGGGTTTATGATCTTCTTATTTTTCACTTATTATATCCATGGGAGTGAATAAAGGAACTTTATACTAAGATTTTGTTACCTTTGCATCTACTATTGACTACTGAAGATGTTGGTTTACAAGCTTAACTTGTTTGGCTAGGTGAGCCTGAAAGTCTTGAACTAAATTATTAGAGATCTCTCTGTGTTGATCAAAAGATGAAGGATATTGTTTGATTTGATTTGAAACATGGAAATTAGCCTCCTAAAAACACACTTATTCAACCTTATGAGGTCTCTCTTGGATAGACTTACAATTAGAAAAAACTAGAAAGGTCTGAATGGAATATTTAGGGCTATGATATATATTTGTTTGATATTTATGAAGATAAAAGGGTTGCTCAATGGGGAACTGATATTTCTTAGGAACTACCAAATTCTCTTCAATGATATCACCATCTATGTCAAGGATATCACCACTAAATTTTTAATGGCCTTGTCTTATGAAATATTCACACACTTCTTCAGCTTACCACAATAAATCTCTCAATCTCATGCTTACAGATCTCCTATCCATAGATCTTTTGTGTGTCTATACTCACCATTTTTTTAACATGGCCAAATAAGGTTTATTTGAAGATTGATTTGGATTGTCTTGGAACATGATTGAGATTATCATTAATGTCATGATATTTCCATTATTGATTAGATTGATAAGTAGGATACCAAGGAATTTAATAAGTTCACAAGGATCATAGGCCTAATAATGGCTTTCATTTTATCGATTAGGGTGAATATAGAGTTGATAGGGGTCATAAAAATATGGATATTGATCATATTCAAATTGGGATGGATAATAGGGATACTGATAAGGATGTATCTGATAGAATTATACCTCATATGCTACCATCATTCACCACATGATAGATGAAAATCAATGAATTTATGAATAAAATTTGCCCTTTACCTTAGAGATGAGGATCATATGAGTACTTGAAATTGTTTCTGAATACAAAGATGCTGAAAATGAATGCTCCAATGGCTTAGATCTATGTCCCACCAAGTATGCTAGAACTGTTAGCAACCTGAGTTGCACCTTGTTGAAGTAGATTTCTTAGATCTCCTTCAAACTTAGACTAACATTGGATTGGCCTATAGGTAGTGGGATACCTATACTTGTAACAACCTCTACATTATGAGGCTAGCTCTTCTAAACATATCAACTTTTCTTAGTTTAATAAAACCTACTATGTTGTGGGGGGTGAAAATAGCTATAAGGATTACTGAAAGGGAAATTCTATTGTACTAATGGTGATAAACCTAAACTAATAGTTCATCCACTCAATTTGAAATCATACAACACTAATGATCTAGAAATGGATTTAGAAACTATCTCTAAGGTTTCTTTTATAACAATTTTTCACATGGATTTTTTGATGTATGAGTATATATTAGAGGTTAGGGGAGAGAGGTATGCTTTGAGACATTATTCAACCTTGTTACACCTTAAATCTGATCATCAACTTTTGACACTTCATATAACCTAAAAAACATAATTCATTAATAGATAGGTATAGAAAGGACATGATGAGGGAATATTAATCCACTTTTTCACATCTGAATAAACATATGCACATTATAAGTCAATAATAAAGATGCTTCAATAGTCTATTTTATTGATTCAAGAGTTTACAAAGCTCAATCTTGGTATATTTTCATCATTCCCAAGAGAGGGATCTTGAAAATAAGCCTAAAATCCTAAATATATACAAAAATGATAAAATAAGAAGCCACTATGGCATAAAGGAAAGAAAAAGAGGTTATTCAATCCTTAGCTCAAGTACAATTTTAGTTACAACTAGTAAAATAGTCCTCAAGACATATCCCCATGTTGATGATGTTGCATGATATTTTCATGAACTCCTTGGTTGAAAATCCTATTCTACTAATGGAGATACACCTAAACTTCCAATTCATCCACTCAATTTGATTTCATACAACACTAATGATCCAAAAATGGATTCAAAAACTATCTCTATATTTTATTTTGCAACAATGGTTTACATGGAGGTCTTGATGTATGACTATATATTGGAGGTTAAGGGAGAGAGGTATTCTTTGATACACTATTCAACCTTGTTACACTACAAATCTGATCATCAGCCTTTGACACTTCATATAACCTACAAAAGATAATTCACTAATAGATAGGTGTAACAAAGAAATGATAAAGGAATATTCATCCACTTTTTCACATTTAAAAAAGCATACACACACTATAAGTTAATCATAAAGATGCTGTAATAGTCCATTTTATTAATTCATGAGTTTACAACGTTTAATATTGGTAGAGTTTCATCATGCCCAAGAGAGAGATATTGAAGATAGGCCTAAAATTCTAAATATATAGAAAAATGAGAAAATAAGAAGCTAATGTGGCATAGAGGAGAGAAGAAGAGTTTATTCAATCCTTGAATCAAGTACAATTATAGTTATAACTAGTATAAACAATCCTCAAGACATCTCCCCATGTTGATGATGTTGCATGATCTTTACATGAGCTCCTTCACATTGAAAACAAGGTGGTGGGCCATATTTGATTTGTTCAAACTCCTCTTATAGCATTATATGCCATAACATGATTAGATAACTCCTGCTAACATGTGATCAAGATAAGTGAATGTCTTCTTCATTATTTAAGACTTGAAACATGCATTTACATAAGGACCAATTAACTCATGATTAGCATGAAGGGTCAAGTATACATGTAATTTCCACTTGAATACCAGATATGTGGCATGATTAATCTTGAGGATTAGTTATCTATGGTTTGACACTTTTCATTAACTCATGTTATCAACTTTCTATGCCATTCTTCACTTATTTGATTGACCCAATTAGGCCTAGTAACCTGACTCTTTGCACTTGATATAAATAATAACCTACATAAATCTTTGAAATATAGAAAATAAAATGAGTTTTAGACCTTAAAAATTATCCCATGTCATGAAATAGATCCACTTTGATGAGAAACTCCTACAACTTGGTCAAACTAGCTAAATATGGCTCCTTGTTCTTCAATCCTATAGACTAGCTATTTTGAATGAATTCCCAAGGGAACTTTCAAGAATATTTATGATCATATAATGGTTTGAATAGGTAGAAAAAGTGTTAGGATTTTCTCAAAAAAAATTAGAATTTCCATAAACTACCTTGTACCTCTCCTTATACAATTTTTCCTCTCAAAATCCTATTTTTGCCATCTCCATACACCATTTATGTTAGTGTAGGTTTTTATTTTTCCCTATTATTTAATTATGGAATATTATATATTTGTGCATACATGGATTTTTCCTACATTCGTGGAATAGGATACCTTATGTGGAGATGTGTGTCATAGATGTGTCATAGGTGTCATAATAATGTCATAAGTAACTCCTTGACTGACTATTTTGGGTATGGGAGTTACTTCTCTATTCTGTAGCACCTTGTCACCACCTTTCATGGAGGAGTTACAGTTTATTCTTGGGGTACTTTGACCACCTTTTGTGGATGAGTTAGTTACATGCTCTCCTATATGTATTCTTCACTTTGGCCATCTTAAGTTAATCGAATATTGATTTTTGCTCCTATTTGTCTCTTGCAAATTATCTCTTTCAGTGATTTCACTTTGATTTAGCTTCGTTATGGTGTGCACTAGCTTCATCTCGTGTGATCACTTGACCACTACATTCACATTATTCAGACCCTAGAAACAACTCCAATATGGTATCAGAGCCACCCTAGTAATCGTGTGTCTGGTTATGCTATTAGTTTATTCTAAAATCTTGAGTTTTTTGCTTGCAAAGGATCTTCGATTTTGTTATTTGCATGTATTATGTTTGTGGTGGCATGTAAGCCTTGATGCAGATCTATAGGTTTGACTCATTCTCCATGTGAAGTATATGAGCATACCTGCGTGCAAATAATCTATAAGTTTTCTTGGAATGTCATTGATGTTATTGGAAAGCTTGTATTGAAAAACTAGTGCATTGGCATTTGACATGTGGAGAGCCTCTTAAGCTTTCTTGAACGTTGCATGAGCCATACGGCCTAGTGTCTCCTAAAAACCCCTCTCTTCCACTTTGGCACTTATCTCCTTAACCAAGTGTTTGGATATGTTGTGAAACTGATCTTAAAGTGTGAAGTTATTTGCTAAAATCAGCCTTAAAGACCAGTGTGGACCGTACGGTCTGTACACCTGCATAGTTTTCACTCACCTCTCACCTCGGCAATTTAGTTTAGCATTTTAGTTTGGCTTTGGAAAGTAGAAAAAGGAGGTGTTGGATTTGTTTTGTATTCACCAAGCTACTGTGTGGAGATCTGCATAGTCTTTCTGCTGATGCACAGTCAAAATAGCAAACAAAAAGACCAAACCCTTAAAAATGGTGCCCTTTTTCATTTTGGCGCTCCATGTGGGCCCTCACACAGCCTTTATTTGGTAAAATATATCTTTGTTTATTAAATTCTTAGTCAAATTTGACTTTTTAAATCTTAAATCAATCAATTTGGTTAAAAAATGAAGATTTAAAGTTGTATTTTACATTGTGGGCAATTTGGGGTTTTTTATTTTGAGTTTTCACCTGTCGAAGACAAAGGGTGAGGCTTGGGTTGGAAAGAGGCCAATTCCCCCTCAAAAATACCTCTTTTGGATTTATCGCTCTGTTTCAAGTTCAATGAGTGGTTGGAAGGCCACTTTGTCTCTCAAAATAGGCATTTTTTTAATGTTTTAGTGTTGTTTTTTTGCAAAATTACTAGTTTATAGAAAATAAAAAATTTAAAATCTTGCAAATAGTAGCTCGGATTCAAGTGCCATCTTTTGAAAAAGTGCTTAGTTTTCAATTTTCCACAACTTAGGCTAGATAATTGTCAAAAATGCACTACTTTCTAAAGTTCCAAAAATTTGGGTCTCCCGAGACGCATTTTCGACTGGGTCCGACGTCCTATTTGCTTGGGTTATTAAATTGACTTGCATAGATTGCTCTAAGACACATTTTCATCTGATTCCAACATATTTTGAGTGTGCACTTTCATATTTTGGGGGGGGGGGGGGGGGGGGGGGGGGCTCAACATTTTGGGGGGGTGTGATTATCTTTCAACACTTTATTTACTTATGTTATCTTTCTCCTTTCTGCATTAAAATGGATTATTTTCAAATTAAACCCCTAATACCCTTCAACTATCATGAATGGAAGGTTAAAATGTCAATCATTCTAGAAAAGCAAAGGGTTTTATAGGATCACCATGGGTACTGAAGTAGAACCCAGCACAGATGCTGAAAAGATCAAGTGGTACAACCGTAGTGATGAAGCCTATGGATTACTGAGCTTGTCCGTGTCTCCAAAACTTCTCTTCCATTTAGAAACCTCCTAGACTCCCAAAGACATATGGGACACCCTAGAAACCTTATTTGGGAAGCTTGATGAGATGAGAGGTCATGAGCTCAAAAACAAACTCATAAGTCTAAGTCCTAGCAACTTTGACACCCTAAAGGACTTCTTCACTAAGTTTAAGGCCCTTAGATTGCAATTGAAATAATTTGGGATAGAGAAGAAATATGATCAACTCATCCTTTCTATTCTTGAAAAGTTAGGTCCAAGCTATTCAGTCTTTGTCTCCACTTTCCATGCCACAAAAAGTGCCTTTGGCACTACATGGAAAATGCCTTCTTTGGATTCATTCATTGCCAACTTGACTAGGGAGCAAGATAAGCTAATTCAAATGGGCACAATGAAGTATACTCAATCCCAAGCTTTGATATTTGGAAATGGTAAGGATAAGACTTAAACAAAGGAGAAGAAGAATAAGAACAAGGACCAGGAGAAGAAGAAAGAAAACAACAATCCTACCGAAAACAACACTGAGTCTTCCTCCTTTAATGCTAAACCTAAGAAGGAGAAGGTTAAGTGTGCCTATTGTAAGAATACAGGGCATGATGAACACAAATTCATGAAGAAACAAATAGATCACCTAACTTATTTTCTAGAGAAGCACAACATAGGTGTTCCTGAGTCCATCAAGCAGAATTCATCTACCTAAAATTCTACTAAGGCAAAAGGAAAGGGTAAGGAGAAATAAAAGGGCAAGGCCCTTGTAGCTACAACAAATTCTACATCTTCATGGGTCATTGACTCAGGTGCTTCTCACCACATGGGCTCTTCCCTAGTTGAGTTTTCATCTTTAGAGCCTTGGAGCATGACTTAAATTAGTTTGAGTGATGACACATCAGTTTCCATTACAAGGAGAGGGTCAGTTGAAATGGAAGGAGGAACATTCAATAATGTTCTAAGTGTTCCATCCCTTTCAACCAATCTCTTATCAGTGTAACGAATCACTCACATTGGTTAAGGCATGAGAATTGAGTTTTCACTAGATTCAGTGGCTATCAAGGAGTTGCATAGTGATACTATAGTGGCAGTGGGTAGGGCAGATCACCAAGCAAGGTTATACACCTCACATTTTGCACCTGATTCTTCTCCAACAACATTGCTGACTCATTCATATGGAGTTAGCAAATTATGGCATGAGCGGTTTGGACACCTTAACTAATGCTACCTTGAGAAAATTTGTAAACATGACATGGTTATTGGCTTTCCTTGTGTCTAATTCTCAAAAGGAAATTTCGAGGGGTGCTCCCTTAGGAAGTATCCTAAAGAAAAATTTGACAAAGGTAAAGCTTGGAGGGCTTCACAACCTTTGGAGTTAGTCCATAGTGATGTATTAGGACCCTTTCCCAAACCATCTTTCACAAGGGCCAAGTAGATCCTCACTTTCATTGATGATTTCTCTAGGTACACTTGGATATATTTTCTCAAATAAAAGTCTAAAGTGTTTAAAATTTTTCTAGACTTCAAGGCTCTTGTTGAGAAACAGAGTGAGAAATCCATCAAGGTTCTTTGAACTGATAATGAAGGGGAGTATGTTAGCAATAGGTTTGAGCAGTTTTACACCACAAAGGGGATTGATTTGTAGTGCACAGTCACTTATAGTCCTTCATAGAATGGGATTGTAGAACACAAAAATAGGTTCTTAAAAGAGATGGGTAGCTGTATGATTCACTCCAAATCCTTAGTGCCACAGTACTAGGCTGAAGCCATCAATTATGCTTGCTACATTCAAAATAGGGTTCCTCACAAAGATTTAAAAGGGATAACACCCTTTGAATCTTGGCATAAAATCAAACCTGATGTTGAGCACCTTAGGGTTTTTGGATCACCAGCCATGGCCCACATATCGAAGAAGAAATGCAAAGCTATGGAACATTAGTCCAAGCCTTACATCTTTATAGGATATCCAGATGGTGTTAAGGGGTATCACCTTTTATATTTAACCACTCATGAGTTTTTCATTGAGAGAAGTGTCCACTTTGAGGAGAGTCTTAGAGACTCAACACTTGGCACTTCTTCTCTCCCATTGGATCTACTTCATGATGATTCTTGAGATTCAAATCAGCCACAACAGGTTCCTGAGCTAAAGACATCTTCTTCTTCTTTGAGTTTATATAGTAAGGATAGTGATGTAGAGTCATCCACATCTAGTCAGTCAGAGGATTAGGAGTTAGCACCTGACTCACCCACTTCTAGGCCACTTTGTGCTAGATAGACACTTGAGAGTGTTGGCACTTGGGCAGGAGATCCCACAGATGATAGATGTACTAGGGAGGATTTTCAAAGAGATCCACATGCCTTCTTTGACTTTATTTTGGATCCACAGACTTTTTGATAGGCATCAGGAGTACTTAAGTGGGATAGTGCTATGGAGGAAGAATATTCTTCCTTAATCAAAAATCACACTTGGGACTTGACTTCACTTCCTAAGGGAAGGAAGATGGTTCGATGTAGGTGGATATATTAGACCAAGTTTGCAGTACATGGGTCAATTGATAAGTACAAGGCGTGATTGGTTGCCAAGGGTTTCTCACAAGTGGCAGGCATTGACTACTCAGAGACCTTTGCACCTATTGCAAATATGACTTCTATCTGACTCACCTTAGCTATTTCCATAGCACATGGTTGGGATGTGCACTAGATGGATGTGAAGAGTGCCTTTCTTCACAGAGACCTAGAGGAGGAGATCTACATGGAGTATCCACCAAGATTTGTTTAGGATTCTTCCTTAGTATGCAGACTTAAGAAATATATCTATGGCCTTAAACAGGCACCTCAGGCTTGGTATGCCAAGATGGATTCCTTCCTTCTCACAGTGGGTTTCACTAGGTGCCATTCTGACCCCAATGTCTACTTCTTGTGATAGGATGATTTACTCCTAATTTTATTTCTATATGTTAATGACCTTTTGATCACTGGGAGTTCTTCATCAGCTATTGTAGTGGTGAAGACATCTCTCCAAGATAGATTTGACATGACAAACTTGGGTTTATTGCACTACTTCCTTGGCATCGAGATCTCACAGTCAAATTTAGGGATTTCTCTTGCACAACCTAAGTATGTTATTGATTTATTGTCTTGGTTTCACATGGCTGATTGCAAGCCATCTTTGACTCACTTTCTATTAGGAGTCAAGCTTGAGGCTGACTTTTCTTCACCATTGTTGATGCCACTTGGTATCGACAACTTGTTGGCAGTCTCATCTACTTGACTCACACCATGCTCGACATATCATATGTAGTGGGACTTGTCTCTAGATTTATGTAAGAACCTCATGAGCTACATTGGAAAGCAGCTAAGAGGATCTTGCATTACATACAGGGTTCATATAGATATGAGATTCATTATAGATTTGGCATAGAGGCTGACTTGATTGGGTATACAGATTCAGACTGGGCTGGTGATTCACAGATTTGCAAGTCCACTTTTAGTTACAATTTATCTCTAGTTTTTGGTCCTATCAGTTGGTCTAGCAAGAAGTAAAATGTTATTGCTATATCATCCATAAAGGCAGAGTAAAAGGGAGTTGTTAATGTAGCTACTGAGGCTATTTGGATTCAAGGGATACTTTTTGAGTTTGGAATTCCTATCAAGTAGCCCACCATCATTTATTATGACAACCAGAGTACCATTTAGATTTTCAAGAATCTAATTCAGCACTAGTGGACCAAGCACATAGAGATTCAAATGCATTTCATTCAGGAGCTTATTCATATTTAGGTCATTGACTTGATATTTTACAAGTATTCAGAGCAGGTTGTAGACATCTTCACCAAACCTTTCACCAAGAGCAAGTTCATTCATATATGAGCTCTTCTTTGGGTACAGTCCACATATATAACAAAATTATCTTTAGGGGGGCCCACTAGCCTCTTCATTTCTTTTAGGTCTCTCTTTTGGGGGGAGTTTTTTCCTATGGGTTTTCTCCTTTTCTCTATCTTATGGGAGATTTCATTTGTACATCGGTACCTCATCAGGCCTAGTTATCGAGACCCATTTTATATTTCCACATTTCCCACCTAAGATGTGCTTATGGTTGGGTGTTAGTGTAGGTTTTTATTTTTCCCTATTATTTAATTAGGGAATATTATATATTTGTGCATACATGGAATTTTCCTACATTTGTGGGATAGGCTAGCTTATTTGGAGATGTGTGTCATAGATGTGTCATAGGTGTCATAAGAGTGTCATAACTAACTCCTTTGACCAGCTATTCTAGGTATGGGAGTTACTTCTCTATTCTTAGCACCTTGTCACCACCTTTCATGGAGGAGTTACAGTCTATTCTTGGGGTGCTTTGACCACCTTTTGTGGAGGAGTTACTTACGTGCTCTTTGTATGTATTCTTCACTTTGGCCATCTTAATTTAATTGAATACTGGGATTTTCTCCTATTTTTCTTTTGCAAATTATCTCTTTCAGTGATTTCACTTTGCTTTACATTCTTTGTGGTGTGCACCAGCTTTGTCTCATGTGATCACTTGACCATTGCATTCACATTATTTGGACCCTGGCAACAACTCTGATAATTTATATAACAAATTATCATGGACATGAATCTCATAGATTTTACTTGATGATATAGGTGGTATTTAGGTGGCTTTAATTATTTTAGATTCATTCTTCTTCAATTCTTCACAAATAGGTCTATAGTAGGATTTTGTAAGGGTTTTAGAGTGCTTAGGGTTCCTAATGATGATTCATAAATCCTCAGCCTTGAATGCCTAAACCAATGACAAAAAACATTAGTTTATTGGGATATATAACTCAATATAAATTCTTTATCTTACCATGAAAAATTTGTGTACCATGGTGAGCACGTAAAGTTCCCTCTCAGAGTGGAAAATATGCTTTCTAAACATACTTGTTGTTCTTGAGGTCAAAAATATCAATCATAATGAATCTCATCTAGCTCAATTTTGTCATAAACCTCTCTTACATATCTATTATGATGTTCATGGTGATTTCAAGTGCCTCCATGATCTTTATTTGTCTCTTTCTTCTACTTTTTGATGGCCTTATCTAGTGATGTCAAAGACACGCATAGGTGTATGCATAGTTTCTTCAATATTTTGACTTTATGATTATTTTAAATCTTCAAATACATTTTATATAACATTAAAAACATAAATAATGTTCTTTTAAGTCATGTAATTGGCTTGATCAATCCATTCTTCATATACATGTCTGTAAACAGTTACTTATTTTGACCTGTAGACATATCTACCTATGAAAATGACCAAAATGGCCCCTATAAATGATTTTATCAATGTTATTAGGGAATTTTATGACCTAATATTGATTATAAAACTCATTTAATGTGAAATTACCCTTATTTTTCCTACTTATAGGCTCAAAATAGCCTTATTTAGCCTACTCCATTTAGTAAAAGTATTGCACATGTTAGCCAATAGGCCATGAAGGTGATCAAGGATGTTAATAAGACCATAAAGTTAATTTAATAATTCCAACCAATCATTTTCATGGATATTTAGGCTTCTTTCTTCCATCAGGTAGTGATCAGGGTTTTGTAAGGGTTTTAGGGGTCCATAGCTTCTTAGCAATTATTTATATCATATGACACCATGAAAAATCCTTTCCATATAAATGGAGTATACTTATCCCATTATAAACCATTATAATCACATTCTCCCATGAAAAATGTGTGCAAAGATGTCTACATGGTGAAGTTATGCTTTGAGTGGTTATCCTAGGCTATGTATGCAAGAAAGAAGCTTTAGGAGTCAAAAAAGACAATATTTATGCATTATCTCCACTCCAAAACCTACTTTAAGGTTTAAATGACTCTCTAAAATATTCAATTTCTCATAAAATTAATAGGAATCCAATGAAAGAGTTCAAAATGATGATTGTGTCTCTCAAGGGTTTTAGGCCTACTTGACTGTATAGTCCCTCAAGGGCATGATTTGTATGGAATTAATGAATGTGACCATTATAATAATATATGTGATGAATTAAAATCACCTTATCATGCTTTAAAAACTCTCCCATGATAATGTAACCATCTACTATACCTTTAGCCTTCCAACTCTGACTATCAACAAATAGTTAGGTGAATGTGTTAAAATAATGGATATTTATACTATTATTTTGAATTAAAAAATATTATTCACATTTATAACCACTTATTATTACCAACTCTATGAATTTATAAACTTGGATCTTGCATATAGAGGTATATAGATGCTTTTTTCCAAAACTGTTTAGTAGGTTGCCTATATTTTCTTGTCTCATAAGACCTATGACAGAGTATTCCTTTTTGAATCACCATATATTATATCCTAATATTATCAAAAAGTATTTTTTAATGCTATGATAACCCTTCTCACAATGGTTTTGACTCATTTTTTAACTTAGTCTTATATATCCAATAAAAACCCATTTATCTTCAAAGAAACCTCAAAGTTACTACCTTTGCCATACTACTATAGGTGGTGATTGGAGAAGATACAAGTGTTTTAGGTATATTTAACCATGATTTTTAACTTTTAGACCTTTCAAGTTATTTGAAAAATTCCTCCCACCTCCTTATTTAGTTTGTTTGCTCTTCAAGGGTGATTTTAAGTTCTTACATAGTCTTAGTCTATATACAGGTCTATGTGTTATTTTCATATTACTTTTTATGGTCTTTAAAAAGGTTTTTAAAATTTAAATATTTAATTTGACTTGCATATTTAATTTCCTAAGTTCCCTCCTTGACTAAAAAGTATCTTGCATTACACCTTGAGAGTTTATGACTGTGTCAATGAAAATGTCCTTTGTAAGGCTATAGGTGGAAAATTAAAGATTAAATTTGGAGTGAAACTTGTCTAAGACAACCTTATTCATGCCTTGATCTATCTCACCATGACTTTTTCTTATGAATACTTTTTGTGACATGAGACTCTTCTATTAGACTACTCTGATCTCATTCCCTTACAACTTGGAGATAGGCTTGTGTTTTTGAGAAGGTTGTAGGTGAACATTCATAAGGTGAATGAGTGTGTCATTATGTACTTTAATTTCATATCTTGATATAAATATTCACACCATTCTATGTAACTCTCTAACTTATGTAGAAACTTAATTGACCTTCAATTTATAACAACACCTTTCTCATAGGTATGATGTGATTCAAGTTACATACTTTAAAAAGGATTAAAACCCTAATGTAGGTGATTTATTTACATGGAAAAATGTCTTATCTTAGTTTTTTCCATACAAGGATGTTTATTTTAATCCAGGTTTTATGAAAATCCCTTGTAACACATTATATTCTTCATTTTCATTTCTACACCTTTTGAAAATGAATCTTTCCTCGTACTAGTCTCCACTATAGGTCCAAGTCTAGATTTTATATGGACTGTGTATAAGTTTTAGGATGCTCAGAGAGCTTGAATAGGTTACAATATGTCCATTAATCCTTAAACTTGTACAATGATCTATATCAGTTCCAAGAACTCACTTGAAGTTTAAACTTTATTAAAAGTCTATTTCATAGCTTTGCTCACTCCTTGGGCTTATGATTGTGTCCTTGAGGAGATGATTGTAGGCCTTTTATAATGATTCTAGATCAACTTGATGATATTACTAAGAATATCTTGGAATTATTTATAGTTCTAATTTAATTTTTAAATGATCCATCTACTCTAATATTTCCATCAAGGTTTCAATATTATTTCTATAGTGCATTTGAATCCCCCTTTAGAATTTCTATAGGTGACTGTGTGTAGGTTTTAGACCTTAACAAGGTTAGAAAATATATTCTTGGTTAAATTTTCCTTCAATCACTAAGATATAAGGATAAATGAATGAACCAAAACCTTCAATGAGGTATTCACTAGTCTCTCTTTCCTTTACATCTCCATGAAAACTCCTAACTGTTCTTTTTATGGATGTATGTGGATATTCTTGATTGTTTAGCAATGTTAATAAGGTATAATTAACATACCCTCATGACCATGATGCTTTCTGGTGTCTTTTACCTCTTATTTGGTTGTCAATACATGAGATTAAGGTTCATGGAATATGGGTATATGTGATTGATGATGATAACATTGAATGGAGATGGAGATGGAGCCTTACAATAGTGCAAAGGTAGTGAGAAGATAGTGTAGATGGATTCAATATGATGGAGGTGAAAAAGAGAATTAAAGTGTATCTCAAGACCATCTTGAAGGTCTTGGTCAAGCACAAGCACCCCCCTCAACAAGATAGTATAGTCCGGAGGCTTTTGAATAAGCATATGGTGCTAAAATGGAAACCTAGGAGTCTGCTAAAACCTTAACAAATGCTAAGAAAACTTAAAATTTGTTAAACCATGACTCCTTGAAGATGTTGAGAGCACATTGATGGATTTATTTCCATGGATACTTTGAGAAATTTTTTGAATATATTGAATGAGTAACACATGACATGAATGAAACCCCTTCAAATAAGAATCTAACAAATCTTGATGTTCCTTCTCTCTCATGAACCATACGAATTCTCTTCATATGTTTGCAGACTGTAGGTTTGAATTATACACCTTATTGATCTCTATATTACCTCACAAGTGTGATAATAATTTTATTAATTCCATGTAAATGTGGCTCATGCTCCTAAGAGACTCCATAAACATGAATTTTTCTATGATGATGCCCAAATGTGGAGAAAACTCAAAAAATTGGTTTCTTGCTTAGATGAAGAACACCTAATGAGTTGCTTAAATTAAAAATGATGGTTCATGAAGGAGAGAGGACCAAATTGAGAAAAAATTTCCATGGCTCTAATCTCTATGATACCCCTTACTCTTTCCAAAATTCTAGACCTTGATTTTATCTCTCATAGTCATACCATCTACAAACCTAAAAGGCTCTCATTATGTGCAAAGAAGCAAGGTGAAAGGATGGAACTATATTTCAACCTGTATTGAATCCTTCTACCTCAAATTTATTTTATAACACCTACCATGTCTTCATCCTCAAGTTTTTTACCTCAAATGTATGACAAAGATTGTATAATTATGTACTTATGCGTCAAAATACATGAAAATGGCTCTTTCTTTGCATCTTCTCCAAAACTAAATCTTGGAGCCATGAATTTAGGGCATGATAAGGAATACCAAGAGTCAAAATTTATTTTAGGATAATAAATAATTAGTTTTACATCAAAATTAGGATAAATTTCACACATGGGTGTCTTTTGAGGCCAAACTATGCTTTAGAGTTGCATGAAAAGTTATTTTCAAAGCATGAAACTTAGTGACTAAATTAATGACATAAATATGAATGTAATTAAAGGTATTTTTTATTATTTAATATAATTTTTACTCAAAAATATATCATTAAAAGACTCAAAACCTTCCGTTTTATTCACTATACCGATATTAGACCACCATGTAGAGGCTTATAACAATGCCATGAAAAGTTTTAAGTTATAGGGGGTGGAATTTGTCCCTGATAGGAAAAAATTTACAACATATACATACATAAATAATTATTTAATGGTAGGATCCTATTAAAATTTATCTCATGTTTTTAGTTCAATAAGAAACAATACTAGCTCTTCACATGTGACTAGTCATCCATCTATATCAACTCCAAGCAAGAACAAACATTTGTTGATCCCATGTCCAAAAAAATAAAATGTTGGATAAGAATTATGATAGGAGGATTAAAAGTCTTAAACATTAGTAATTTAGTTTATTTTATGTTTCTTATGATGAAAATATTATTTTTCCATTGCCAATTGTTACTAGTGAACCTAAAAGTTATGCAAAAGATAGTCAAAATAAAATGGGTTTATGTTATGAAACTAGAAATGGATAAAATTTTGAAGAATTATATATATAATTTAGTTTATTATAAATTTAATAAATATTCAATTTATATAAATATATTATACAATATTAAATTTAATATTGATTGTACAGTTAATAAGCTAAAAGCTAGATTAGTTGCAAAAAGATTTGCACAAACATATGGGATTGATTATGAAGAAACCTATGAACCTGTCGAACATCAAGATATTAAAATTATAATTATTATTTAATATTATAATAAATGGTGGTAAATATATAAAATTTATGTCAAAAGTGCATTCATAAATTTAATGATTGAAGAAGTATATGTTGGGAAACCATAAGGTTTTGAGATAAAGGGTAAATAACTTTTGGTATATGAGTTAAAGATGGAACCTATGTGATAAATCAAGATGAAATATATTGGTAATAAATAAATTATATCTATTTATTGGATCAAGGATTTGTAATAATTCAAAATAAACCAAATATTTACATACAAACATTAGGTTCTAATGTTTTATATGTTTTTCTCTATCTAAATGACTTGATATTTATAGATAAATCTATGGAGATGTTGAATAGCATCAATAAAAATATGAAATAATAGTTTGATATGACCTATAATTCACTTATGAACTAATTTCTTGGCATATAAATCCATCAAAATAAATAGGAATATTTCAATTATCAAGATAGGTATGCCTAAGGCATGTTAAAGAAGTAGAATTTTAAAGAATAAAAGCCTACAATCACTCTAATTGCAAGTAGATAAAATCTTATGAGGGAGGATTTATTCCTTTAGATGATGAAAATAATTTTATAATAATGGTTTTTTAGACACTAAATCTAAATTATATAGAATCTCAGTCTTGTACACTTTAAAAATACCTATCATGGTTTTACCCTTCTATTCTAAGACCTTCTCACTAATGAAAGGCTCACATTCACTATCTCTTTGTGCCAAATTGATTATCTCTTAGTTTAACCATTTTTATTATAATTATCAGGCCTTATATACTATGTAAAATTATATAATCCTAATTATTATCTCACTACAAGTGTTAGACCTATAACTATTTTATAGCTTTTTGGACACTTGTTTCCCAATTTGATTGATGTTATTTTCCATTTTAAAACTAAGTTTTTAGTGCCCAAAATACATCCAATTTGAAAATAAAATGTATCTTAAAGTTTATCCTAAGTTATTTAGTGTGATATATTTTCAAAATGGGTTAGTATATATAAAATATCAATCCTCATTTATTCCTCATCTAACAACTCATAAGGTAACTTACCAAAAGCACTCAATAAAATATTCAAGTGATCAAATCTTCCCTATTTTTCCCTATTCACATATCAATCACATAAGTAATATCTCCATAAGTATGAAGTACCAAAGGAGCATCCCTTGATCCATATTTGTCAATTTATAAGATAGGTCACTCTATATACTTCCTTATTACACATTTCATCCTTATGCCTATACAAGCCAACACATAGTAGATAATTACATAAGCCTAAGACGCTCTTCAAGGTATCGGATATGTAGGTAAATCTCATTGATAAAGGGGTCCTTTGGGATTCTTAACACCATGTACCCACTAAACTATTTTTTCCACAATTATCCAAGGGTGAGGAAGCTATAATATGATCATTTGACAAAGATTAATATCGTATGCATGTATTATGAACACAAAAAATTAGAGGTGACATAAAATCAAATAGGATAAAATTGTTTTAATACCTATACAATCACTATTCTATAATATACACCTATGTCTATCTCATACACTAGCATATACATAATTATCTAGATCTGACACAAGTGTTTAAATTCACATAATGTTAAATTATAGAATATAATGGTTGTTTTAGAATCCTAATCTAGTCCAAAACTAGTTGGTTTCATCCTAGATCTACATTTCCATAGTAAACTAGTTAAGTACTCTTGTTTTCAATTTATTTGAACATCAATCAATAGTTGTACTTTATGTTTTTGACATATCTTAGTATATAAAATCAAAATATTATTCATTTGAATTTGGTAATTAATTGGCCTAACATATGTCTATCTATCACCCTTGTTCTTATTCATTTATACATTCTTAACCCTAGATGATATCACACATATAAATTTGGGGTTGAGAATTTAGTGAACCTGACCTTTGGTCTCAAAACCGTAGAATTGACCAAGGGTTTCTTGATTTGTTGTGCCTAATTTTTTAATTTATAATTTCAAAATATTCAAAATTTAGAAACTAAATCTCCATTCTTATACTTATACTCAATATTTATTCACATATAAGACATTTTTTCTCCAATTTCTATTTATAGTTGTGATTTCATATTATGATTACTTAATCAAATCTATCATTCAACACAATAAATGAATTTGTCAATATAATGAGTTTATTTTAAAATAAAATAAACATGTGTGTGTGTGTGTGTGTGTGTGTGTGTGTGTGTGTGTGTGTGTGTGTGTGTGTGTGTGTGTGTGTGTGTGTGTGTGTGTGTGTGTGTGTGTGTGTGTGTGTGTGTGTGTGTTTCTTTTATTTTAAAATAAACTCATTATATTGACAATATAATGAGTTTATTTTAAAATAAAAGTTATATATATACATATATATATATATATACATACACATATATATATATATATGTATGTATATATATATATATATATATATATATGTATGTATATATATATATATGTATATATATATATGTATGTATATATATATATATATATGTATGTATATATATATGTTATATATATATACATATATACATATATATATATATATACATATATATATATATACATACATATATATTATACATACATATATATATACATATATATATATACATATACATATATATACATATATATATACACATATATGAGTTTATTTTAAAATAAAATATATATGTATATATATATAATTCCTTTTGTAATATAATAGATATGGTATCCTAATGCTAATGTGCATTCTCTCAGCCATTTGTTCTAGATACCTCATATTTTAGTGGCACCTACCATCCTACACTTATTAATCACCCATGACTTATATTAGAGTTTTTGGTCAATGCCATCACTACATAAAAAGGTAAAGGTGCAAAATCTAATCCATCACCTATTAATATACAACATGGGCCTCCTAAACCTAAACTTTTAATATAATATAAGGGATATGACCTTGTTGATCAATTGAGCAACACACATGCTAAAATATCAATCTTATAACTTCTCAAGAAATATGTTATCTATAATGATATCCTTTATGAAACAATGCATGATATCAAAGTTCAAAGTGACATTGAAACAAATTAATTTGTGGATATTATACAATATATTAAATATAATCCAAAACTCATTAACTTTGATACAATTTA
This sequence comes from Torreya grandis, assembly GCA_037957365.1. Lineage (NCBI taxonomy): Eukaryota > Viridiplantae > Streptophyta > Pinopsida > Cupressales > Taxaceae > Torreya > Torreya grandis. The sequence goes on along the minus strand of JARHVA010000720.1, from coordinate 4,196,101 downwards.
TTTACTATCCAAGGAAATTATTGACCAAAATTTGCTTTTATTCATACAAGTTACTATTCATAATAAAAGAATTAGAAAGGTGTTCATTGATATTGGATAAGGATTAAACATTTTTAGCATATATTTATGAACCATTATGTGAATTAATATGTATTTTATTTAAAAATAATTAATGCATATCAAATGATTTGATTATTCCCATAGCCCTTTAGTTGGCTAAATCACATTAGATGTGACATTAGAGCTAAAATGATTCTAAATACATTATAAATCATGTATCAATCCTTAAATATAATTTTATTTTGGCTAGACCATGGGTACACACAATGGAAGTCATACCATCTACACAACATCAATGCATAAAATTCATACATGATGAAACCTTGTTGATGATGCCTACAGATGATAAACCGTTCATATTTATGAAAATGATAGATTCTAATATACACTAAATTTATAAAGTGTTGCCGCAAAAAAAATGTATTCCCCTTAATAATATGTAAACCTTGAAATATGTGAGTCAATCACAATGGCTAATTTACCTTGAGACAAAAACAATGCCCTAACCATCAAGATGCACATAAATTCACATCAAAAGAAAGATACATTACCAGAAGAACCAATAATATAAAAAATAATATAAAATGAAAAATTTGAGCTTCCTTTAGTAGTCAACATTGAGAAACAAGATGGCCATGTTTCAAATTACTCTGACAATATTATGATTTAGCCCATGATATGATAGATGAGAAATTGAAAAATATAAACTTTGATCCACTTGAGCATACTTCACATAACATATTCAAACCTACAATTCTTGGTACATATAATCTAAATCCACAATCAAAAGATTTATAATATAATCAAAATAAGGAAAAAGGAAAAAATATAAGATGAGCATATGAATGCTTATTATTTCATACATCCCTCTTAGATGCAAACATTGTGTCAAATCTATAAAGGATAAATGCAAATACATCATGTAAATATCATGGAGTTATCTCATAATAATCCAAAATAAAGTCTACAGATCACAACATACCATGACACTCTATATACAATACTTTATATTTAATTGAACATATGATGATATATTTAACTCCTAATAGACATAGATCAGACATCAAACTTATTCCTAAAGAGGGATTACCATATTTTAATTATCATCAACTGATTGACCACTATAAAAATAAATGTGAGGCATTGAGAAACTAAATTCAAAAATATAATAGTAATAGTCACATTTTAATTATGCCTAAGAAGTGAAAAATATATAAAACTTCCAATGGTTCACAATAAAACCATCTTTAAAAGTGACTAAGGAATGAAGATCTAACTATTATTACTAATATTAATTGGTTTTATTATCAAGATCTCAAATTTCATAGGAATAATTGGGATAAAATTTGTAGCACCACATTTATTCAATAGTTGGGACATAATAAAATTGAATTAACATAATCTTTGTTGATGCTAGAATCTCATGGGTACATCGACCTCCCAATCACATGTGGAACATATGTGGTCATTAGGGTTATATGGAAATTAGATCAGGAATCAAATTTGAAATTAAATTTTGAACATCATCAGTTCATCAATTATAATGCAACATTGAATACTACAAATATGTGTATCAAATTTACTATTAGGGATAGGGAGATTTGTGTAGACCATGATGGATATGGATATCTTCCCCAACTGGCAGTTTCCAAAAAATAATTACACATAAACATTGAGTAGGTGAATTTGTGTCATTATAAACAAAGGTTGAAAAATTGTTTCAAGTGATCCTATAACTTTATATGATAAAGACTTCTTTAATTAGTCCTTTTAAATATTCTAAAAATACACAAAACATTAAAAAAAAAACTCAAAAAAATCCAAAAACATACATCATTTCCATATCTTATTATCTCCTTGTAATCTATGTTATTGGTTCCATGTTGGGAGATAACATATCATTTTTTTATATATACACACATATGTTTCATGAAAATTTTGAGTGTGATACAAGCATACCCAAACACATTATATATGCACATACAGATGCTAGGACTTCCCTCTACTCATGTCATCAGTACATTGGAGGCATATTTTCCTTAATAATGATACATCTATGTTAAATTATTATACAATCATTTCCATTATCATGTTTTAAATTATGTACTTACACATTCCTTTATCCATGATCATATCTTTTTCATTATACTTGATATGCTATGTACTTAACATTTTTTGCTCACATATATCCAAAGAATAATATGTTATTCATATGTTGATTGATTTTGATTTCGTGATTTTATTTTATCACTTCCTTAAGTGTGTTCCTTGATTGATATTATCTCAGAGTATATTATTTTTTTGGGAATTTAAATATGATCCATTTCTTGCAGCTCACATGCCTATGTTTTCATATTTTAAACATTTTAATATGTCATTATTTGTTGTATGTGTACATTTAAAAATGTCATTATATGATTTGTGTACATTTGAATAAATAATATCCCTTTATTTATGTGGTACTTTAAAATTCCCCTTGTATGAGGTCTCTTTGGACCATTGTCCTAATTTTGAGTGTTCTTATGTATGTGTTTTATTACTTGATATGCATGTATTGTTACTATCTATATATTACCATGGTTTACACCATGCATCATAGAAATCAATATGATCACATACTATGTAACTCATTTATATACCTACCTATACATGCTACTCCTATATGATATAAGATCTTTATGTAGGTTATAATGTTATCTTATCCTTTTAATCTTAGGTAACTACCAATTTATATTTCCCCTCACCTAAAAATGGAAGGGGGGATATCAGTGGGGAAATCTCATAAAGGCATGGATTCCATACATTCATAGTTTTAGATTTTAGTGGGGGCATGCCAAAATTGCATGAGTTCCACACTTAATCAATATTAAACATCTTTAGATTATAGTGGGGGCATGTTATGGAAACATGTTCTACACACTTACACTTATTTTTATATTATATAGATTCAATGGGGGAAAGTGATGGGAACATGTCATCTACAATTAAAATTTTAAAAAATTGACCAAATTTCATAGTTATATGATTTAGATACACATTTATGTAAACATTATATACATTGGTAACATTTTTATACCTAGGTTTTAGTTTGAGACATAAATGAGGTGAATATGCCATGCAAAAGAGCACTTTATTTTGCAAAATCAAACCATCTTTTAGATTTAAAATACTATTATGGACTATTATCATTTCCAAGATGGACTTCTAAGGAATTTATTAAGATAACATAATATAGTATTTTGTTGAGATTTTAGAAAGGTTGAGGTGATTAAATAATTCAATCTTACCAAATTTATAAGTTAAACTTGATTCAAGAATTTATATTCACCAAATATATAGTGTGATTTAATTGGGTCACTCACACTTCCTAGGTTAAAAGTATGATTGGGTTGCATGATTGAGATATACTTAGTTTCCACGTTGGAAACTCACCCTTTTTCTAAGGTTATGGGAATTTTGTCTTCCAATATATCTCTAAAATTATATACACTTATCAAATTACAAATTATCCTAATCTTATCTCCAAGGATTCACAAGAAAACATCTCTTCAAATTAATATGGTTGTATTGATACACATATGTACTCCTAACCTTTCTCTATTTACTTTCAATAATTTAAAATTATTTAAATTCCAAATTATATTCACTAATTATATAATGTAGATTGCTCTTAGTTGTAGGTCAATCACCAAAAAAATCACTAAAATTGGACTCATGAAAAGGTAAACCATGTTATACACAATTAAATGCACATTTATTTCCTTTAATATATTCATTAATAGATTAGGGGGAATGTAGATACAAGATCTAAATTATATACCACCTCAGTATTGTACACTTAGAAAATACATATCATGCTTTAATTCTAAGACCTTTTTGCTATCGAAAGGATCATATTTACTATATCTTTCTACTAAATTGCTTATCTCTTAGTTAGACCACTATTATTCTAATGACCAGGCTTTATATATTGTGTGAAATTCTATAAACTTGATTATTATCACTTTTAACAAGTTTGGGACCCATACTTATTTTACAGCTTCCTGGACACTTGCATCCCAATTAGATGCCTATGTCGATGCTAGTGTCTATTTTCAATTTGTGTCCAGTGCTTAAAAGTCATCCACTTTGAATATGAAATTTATCTTAAATGTTGGTCTAATTTATTTTCAAAATGGATTGGTATATATACAAGATCAACCCTCACTCATTCCTTACTTAGAATCTCAAAATACAACTTACCAAATACACTCGATAAAGTATTTAAGTGAGAAAATATGTCCTATTCATCCCTATTTCTATATCAAGCATGTGATTAATATACATGTTGGTATGAGTTATTGAAGGAGCATTTCATGGACCATATTTTCTAAGTTACAAGATAGGTCACTTTATGTACTTATTTTTCACATATTAAATACTTATGCACACACAAGCCAATATGTAGGGGGAACTACATAAGTCTGAAGCCCTGTTCAGAGTATTGTCTATGTAGCTATGATCATTGATATATGGATCCTTACATTAACTTGACACCATGTTAAAACTAACTCATTTTTCCCATAGTCACTCTAAGAGTGAGGAAGTTAGGTTTGATCATTTGAAAAAGAGTGACAACATGTGCATGTAATCTAAACACACTAGAATAAGGCTGATAGAAAACACATAAGACATAAGGTGGTCACTCCTAGATCTAGTCACTATTATGTACTAAACACTTACATATAATTTATACATCAATGTTGATGCAACTATTTGGATCTGACACAAGCATTTGAGGTCATTTATGCTAAATTATAGGATATGATGACTATTCTAAAATCTTAATCTAGTTTGCTTCTAGTCTATTTTAACCAAGATCTAAATGTACATATTAAACTAGATAAGTTCTCTTGTTTTTAATTTATTGAAATATAAATCAATGCCTATACTTTCTATTTTTATCATATCTTAGTATTTAAATTTAAAATATTGATCATTTGAGTTTACAACTTAATTGGCCTACTTTAGATATATTTATCATCCTTGTGATTATTAATTTTTATATTCTTAACCTTATATGATCTCACATATCTAAATTTAAGGTTTAATAGGTGGGATTTTTGATGTATCTCATTATGATAAGACCTAATATCAGTAATGGGTTTTTACTAGTTTCTATATTTATGCACAAACCATCACTCAAGTATTTTCAAGTAGTGAATATAATTTTAAAATATGTAAAAGATAATTATAATCATGGTATTAACTATATACCAACAAGGACTTTATGTATCATTAGATACACATTTTGAGTAAGATATTTGGATGATATGAAATAAACTTTAGGTTATTGCTTCACATTGGGAAGTGGGTTGGTTTCTTGGTCTTCAAAACACACACGTTATAGTTACATTATCCTATACTAAATCTGAATATACAAACCTTACATTAGATTTCAAACAATAATTATGGATAAAAATATTCTTATTTAATTTCAAAGAGGTTTAATGTTAGTAAACACATATTTTTTTATGATAATAATCATGAAATATAATTGTTCAAGAATACAATTTTACATGATATAACCAAGCAAATTAAAATAAAATATCATTTTTTTTAGATACTTTGTTAATGATAAAATATATTTCATTGATTATGTGAGAATTGAAGATCAATGGTTTGATATTATTGTCAAGAGATTGCACAAATAGATACATGGAAGACTTAAGAAGAAGAGAGGCATTTTTTTTCTTTATATTAAAGGGGTGAATGTTGAGTATAATAACTATATAGACACTTTATTATTGATATTATTTTTATTTTATTTTATTTTTCATGCATGTAGGAATGCAATATAGTTCATTTATGTCTTAAATTATTTGTTTCATCAATTTTGGACACTTTCTTAGAATTTTCTAAAAAATAACTTGAAGTGTCTATTAGCATCTAGTTCACTAAATGTTTAGTTAACTAAAATATAAAGTTATTTTAGTGAAAATTATATTTTTAGATTTTTATTTTTAGACTTTCACTTGTCTAGTGTGCATCTGTTTGTGTATGTTTACTTAACTGATAAAGAAGCTTCTTGTATTATATCAATATATTATTAGTGAGTTAAAATTATCAAATTTAGTCTAATTTTAATTTACATAGTGGTTAATTAAAGTTGTTTATTTAGTTTATACTTTTAGACTTAGCTTCAAATGTAAGTCACCTTGTAAAAAGATTATTTTAGATTTATTTGTTAATAAGAATTGCACACAACAATAATATGGTGCATTAATTCTAATTGAAAAATATTTTTTCAAGTTTAATATTTTATTTTACTTTAATTATATATTAATTTATACTAAAAATCATATGTTTTCATATTTTAAACTTTTAAGTACATTTTTTGGTCAACAATCTTACTTACAACATAATTAGTTTAGCGACTGGTGATGAGACATATTGGTTGATACATATTTTTAATTTTAGATTAAATAAAGGTTTATTTTCACTCCTACATACATTCAAAGCCTTCACTCCCACTAAATCTTAGGAAAAACTAAAGACTGCTATGCCCATAATGATATCTCTTATGAATTTTAAAACTTCTAGAACATAGTTTCTAGGAAAACAAGAAAAAAAAATTGAAATTGAAAAAAAAATCAAAATGAAATATATTTATATATAAATTATAAATTAATATAAAATATTAGGACAAAAATAAATAAATTAAATTTTAAAAAATATATAGGTTCATAAATATGCTCTACCTTATTTTTGATTTAATACTCTGAATGTTGTACAATATTTATCAAATATGAAATTTATTAGAATGTTAAAGATATACAATTATTAAAAAAATCTTATTTGAAAATGTTAAATATGAAAATATGTCTTTTTTTGAAAATATTAAGAAGAAAAAAATTTATTAGATCTTTTTTTTGGTAAGTGCATAAATTGGAGGGATAAAAAGGGGCCTACTCATGGACATGTTTTTCATAAAAAATCAAAAATTTCAACTTCTATATATTTTTTGAGATCGCTACCCTCAAAATTTGAAGATGGTATAAAATCATGAATTATAACATTTAGAGTCTAGTTTCTAAGACATGATTTAAAAAAATGGTTGATTATGAGTAGGTAAAAAATCTAAAATTTAATGAAGAACTCCTTTTTTTTAGGGAAATAGTGTAGATAATCATTTGTACAATGTAACCCTTTTATACAAATTTTTATTATTTTTTAATCCCTTTTATGAAAATTTAGATAATATCATCTAGTTTGTGACCTATATTTTATTTAAAATGTTTCATAATTTTTTTAAATTAATTTTCCAAGTAAATAGATCCTAAAAACTGATTAAAGAATGGATAGATGGTGATGTGCCCTCCATAACTACCTCAAAAAAAAAATAATAATAATAATGCATATAGAATTAGGTCTAGTTTGTAACCATACTTGTTTTTGAATTTGGATCAATGAAAAAATACTTAAACATATATAGGCATGTATATTTGTGGAATGTAGTGGCTTAAAATGTCTAGAGTTAGAAATCAGCATAGATAGAAACATTTAAATTGTCTAAAAAATAAAAAAATTCAAATATTTGGAAATATGAGTGTTCTCATCATTTTGGTAATAATTTTATGAATTGTCTTGTTTAAATTCATAGTTTATTTAGTGATGGAAATTAATTCTTATTTTTTTCTATAAAATATATTAGATTTGGTTGTGTGTTGACAAGTCCAAGCCTTTGGCTTAAGATTTCAAGATGTTTTTGAGTTAAAAGGCTTGAATTCAAACATAACATAGTGCATATGTGTTAAAATGCATACGCTCTATATAACAAATACATTTCTTTTTATTTTTTTATTTTTTATTTTTACATGTTTATGTTTATATTTATATTTATTCACATTCATACTTTTACATTTTTATTTTAAAGGGGAGTGTGTTAATATATACACTACCAAAAAAGGTCATAATTGATATAGTGATTTAAATTTGGTGCAGTTTCACCAGTGAACATAATTTTGACTATATAGAATATGATTTATGTTACAACTAGGACCATTTTCATTAAAAATGAACTAAAGTGTCAATTATTTCAATGGTGGAGGAAATTAGGTCCAATTTGGATTCATTCCACATAGCTATGACTATATGGTGTGTTCTAGAGATAAATTAACTTAAATTTCTTGACATATGTAGTGAATTTATTAATTGGTGAAATCTAAAAGGATTTATGTCAATAACATTTATAAATAATGTTGAAAGTGTATAAATAAAATCAAGAAATAAGATAATTTACCTCTCAAGGTGCAAACCATAAATTGACACAAAATTTTAAAGTGATAAACTAAACGTATCAGATAAAAACCCATATGCTCTTATTAGAATACTTTATAGAAAAATATCTATAAGTACAAGATTGAATCAAGATCACAAAAGAAGAAAGAGAGCTATGAGATTCTAGTGAGGAAAAGAGGAGATGAAGGATTATTTTATAGAGCTAGATGAGGAAAATGAGAGTTACATAGAATCTCATTATGACCTTAAAAGCCATCTATGTGTGTTCCACTTATGGTATATAACATTACAAAGAGAAGAAAGTGTGTGTCATGTGGGGAAGGAAAAGTAACATGAAATTAACTCTAAATCTAACAAGTGAATTAGGAAGGTGAGTGATATCTCTTAAAGGTAGGAATAAAAATGCATTTATAATTATAATAAATTCACACACGACTAAGAATCAGGATAATATTATAAACTTAAGAAGGACTCAAATTAAGGTTAATTATATAGAACTCCCCCTTAAGCGTAATTTTGGGTTATAAAAATGGAAAGAACCATTTACAAACAAACAAGGGAGTTAAAATTACATAATACTCCCCCTTAATAAAAATTTATTTCAAGAGGAATTAAAAATGTTTATATAAAATAAAGAGGAGAAGGTGATGCCAAAAATTTTAAGAAAAAAAGTGTGATCATGAAGAATCTCTAAGAATCTTTTTCAGACAATGTGGTCGATCCACAATGTAACAAAAACCAACAAGGAGTAGTGATCCACAAAACCTGCAAGACAAACATGCTAATAATAATATTTTAAGTAACCATTATGCCAAAAATATAATCTACATACATAATTTAATAAAAGTAGATGAACAAATGAGGTAAATAGAGTAAATACAACTTCCATCATAAAATGCATAAACCTACACAAAAATAAGTTAGTCAATATATTCAAAGTATATTACCTTTACAATAAAAAATAAAAAATGTATAAAATATATTGAGTTATCAAAATGAAGACAAAGACGATGTATCACTTAAAAAATATATTCTATGTGAAGCATTAGAATAATTATTACAAGAAGACATATCAAATTTTATATAAGATTCATTAGTTTTAGGAATCCAAATAGTTTTACCCTTAGAGGTATGATATTTAGTCATTTTTCAATAATACAAAGTGTTGTGCATAGATTCACCAGAAGATTTACATGGATGCAATTTACAAAATTTAGATATTATATGTTTATTTTTTCCATAGTGTACACAAGGTTTATTATTTTAACCAAATCATGAGCGTTAGAAGTAGTATAATCAAAATAAGTTGCATTATAAGTCCTTCAATATGGAGGATAATAAGATGTAAAATTTTCATTTGAAGAACTTGAAGCATTATAGCCAATACATTTATATTTTGTATTTAGTTTAAGTTAAAAAAGTTTAAGAATACATATTTCACACTTATCAAGTCCACCACCCGAATATCCCATATTTTGCATGATTTTTAAATTGGGGTTGGTAGAAGGAATGTGCACATGAGGTTGAGTTTTTTTAGAAACACAAGGAGATCCATCATCATTAAAACTATTATCATTAGTAAAATATGCAAATTTTCCATTTAGAGCATCAATAGATGATTGTATATACTCTACATGAGTAGTAAAAGACTTTTGTAAAACAATAATAGTGTCATTTTGATATTTTATTGCATGTTTAAGAAGATCTATCTCATCATTCTTTAAATCAAGAGTTTTCATAGTTTGCTTAAAATCTAAAAACATAGCTAATTTAAATGTCATTTAAAGCAATAAGTATGAACCTTAAAAGTGTCTTGGTTTAAAAAAATGAAAGATGTAACAAGACTAAGAATTAATTTTCCAATAAAATTACATCATCAAAGCATAATGAATATGATGGAAAAAAATATTTATTTCTTCAAAAAAATTATGCCTTTTATCTTTAAAAAAAACAACTTATGTTTATTGGGAAACAATATTACTTTCCAAAAATAATATATAAGTATTAAAACTTTTGTCTTTAAAAAATGCATATGAAAATATGGTTTGAAATGAATAATTAAAAAACATATTTTGATTAGTTTAAAAAAAACTAATAAACTTTTAAAATTTCATAAAAGGAGAAAACAATATTAAAATGAAATTCCCACTTGCAAGTGGGTGGATAATGTTTTTGATATTGCTAAGCAGTTCTTTTTTGACTATTTTTTATAAGGGGAACCTTTGAAGACCCATGGGGACTAGTGCCACTTGAAGAGTCAGCTACCAATGGCAAGGTAGACTCGAACATGGGACCTACTAGGTAAATCCCACCTTCTTTACCATTGAAGTGAGTGAATAATTTAAAAATCCCATAAAAAATATTTTATGATAATTCCATATAAGGAAAAAACCAACAATGTGTTTTCTTTTTATTTAAAGCTTTTACCAAAAAAATGTCTTATACAATAAATAAAAGGCACAATTCATTAAATTTTGATAGAAAAATTATGAAAGAATATGAGTATTGGTTGTTAAAATTCTTTTATAAAAAATGGTGTTGATGCCACGATATCATATAAATTGAAAAAAAATTTAAACAACTCTTAAAGTAACTATTTGAATAATTATAAAAGCCCAGACATATCAAAAGTTCAAAAAAGCATTATCACCAACCAATGCATAACAAAATTGCATATAAAAAAACCATTTAAGAGTAATAATGATATGTAATTACTCCTAGGTTTGCATATAGTGAAATTGAAATAAGCATTAATGATTTTTTTTAATATAAAACTAACCAATCATGCCAAAAGAGGACATAAATATCATACAAAAGGATTAGAATCTTCTTGGGAATTATATATAAAAACATTTCAAAGAGAACTTTTATGAATGAAAAATCCTCATATGATCTTATAGACTGCTCAAAGGTAGAAAACTATATACCTTTTGATTAAAAAATGCACAAAAGGAAATAAAGGAAACTTACATTAATTCAATACATTATTATCATACATATGCTTGTGAGTCAAATTACATAGAGCAAGAAGAGCTAACTTACTTCACTGCACCACTTGATTGAGCACAAGATAGAAATGTGCTCCCAGAATAAAAGGTTTAGATCTGTACATTACATAGTAGAAGAAAGAGACAATGTAGAGACTACAAGAGTTGCACATCCCATGGGTAATATTATAATAAAAATAGCAAAAAATGAAAGAGGTATATTTAAATAAAGAACTTTTATATTCTTGTGATGGCTTGAAGGTACTGCACCACACCAAAAGACAATAATTACCAATGATAAGGTAGTGAGTAGGCACGCCCAAAAAAATGGAAAACAAAGTTAAAATAATAGTTAAATGCTAAGATAAAAAGTGAAAGATGAAGGGTTAGATCTTAAAAAATAATAATAAACTAGTCCATGAGAATAAACCAACTTGGAAACAAAAGCCACAAGTCTTAAAAAAGGTAGTGATTATTAAAATAAACTAATGAATATTAGTTTTCTTGTATTATCAACAAAAAACACTAAGTTAAGAATTCAAATGGTGATAAAACTAACAATTTGTGGTAAAAACAAATGTCCAAAAAAATTGATTTTCCACCAAAAAATCTACATACGCTCACATACCAATGTTAGAAACCAAGTAGCTTTGATACCATGAAAATATTTATGTCAATAACATTGAACATGTAGAAATGAAAGTAAGCAATAAGATAAGTTACCTCTCAAGGTGTAAACCATAAATGGACAAAAGATTTTAAAGTGGGAAACTAAACATATCAGAGAAAAACTCATGTGATCTTATTAGAAGGATTGATACCAAAATCTCAAAAATTACAAGATCGAATCAAGAGCACAAGATAATAAGAGAGAGAGAGAGATATGAGATTTTAAAAAAAGAGGAGAGGAAAGGCTCTTTTATATAGATAAATTAAGAAAATGGGAGTTACATAGAATCTCATTATGACCTTACAATCTCCCTATGTATGTGCCAATTGTAGCTTATTCCTTTATAAAGAGAAAAAAGTGTGTGCCTTGTGGGGAAGGGAGAGTTACATGAAAGTAACTCTAAATCCAAAAAATATATTAGGGAGGTGAGTGACACCTCATAAAGGTAGAAATAAAATGCATTTAAAAATATAATAAATGCACACATAACTAAGACTTAGGATAATCCTATAAACTTAAGAAGGACCCAAATTAAGATTAATTCTCCAACACAATCAGTGATGTAATTTGAGTGAATTGAGCCTTGTAAACCTGATTTTGACTATAAATAATGTCATTTGGGGATCTTGACCCCAATATCATGATATAAAAAACCAAATGGTCTATTGGTTCAATTCAAAGGCAATCAAGGGTAACTTGAGCCCCTTCAACCTAATTATGACTATAAAATGTGATTTAGACCTTAATTGGCTCTAGTTTTATCAAATAATGAAGAAAATAATTATTTGACTCAATGATAAATGCAATTTTTATATATATAGGATGTGGTTTGAGGCTATATAAACTCCAATGTCATCATGTAATGAATGAAATAATTGATTGGTTCAATTTTGGAGAAAATTAAAGTCGACACGAGTCCCTTAAACCTAATTACAACTATACAATGTTATTTTAGGCTAAATTGGCTTTGATTTCATCACAAGTTGAGCCAATTAGTCATATTGTGCAATAAATGACATGATTCTAAAAAAATTGAGCCATTAAACATAGTTTAAATTACATATAAGATGTGATTTTGAGTGAAATGGACCCTAATTCCACTATATAATGAAGTAAATAGTTGATTCATTCAATCAAGGAAGTAATTAAGGAAATTTGAGCCCTTTCAACTCGATCTCAAGAGCAAGACATGATTTGGGGCTAAATTAGCTTTAATTTTGCCATGAATTGATCTAATTAGTCATTTGGTGTAATTATAGATGTGGTTTGGGAAAAATTGATCCTTTTGGACCTAAATTATCAGTTACAATTTAGGGTTTCAATTTAAGATTAGAATTAGTAGATGTAAGTTAGATGAAATTAAACCCTATGAACCTAATTTTGACTATATAGTATGTAATTTTTGGGTTAATCAATCCCAATACCATAATAAAAGAAATAAAATAGTCCATCAATTTAATCACAAAGGAAATAGTGGCCAATTTTAGCCTAGGTTCAACCTAACTACAAGATGAGGATGTGATTTGGGGATAAATTAGTCATGAATTGATCTAATTAGTTGGTTAGTATAATTAGAGATGTGATCTGGGCCAAATTGAGCCCCATAAACCTAAATTATGGCTCAATATATTGTATAATATATTAATTCCTCTCATCTATCTTGAAATGATCAACCCTGATGCACCCACCATATATATCATTCAGTGCCAAGATGATAATTCTATCCTCACTTACCTTAGTGTAGGAGACTCTCCCATCCATAAATCCTTCCCTCTGAAAAACCAAACCATGCTTAATGAATCAACTATTGATGTTAACTTAGGAACCTAAGAGAATATTCATTTCATTAAACTTAGCCAATCCTTGGACTCAAATGATCAATGTGATTATCCCAACTTCAGTTGGGATTGTAGCATCACATTCACTTGGTCTTATCAGGATATGCCCAAGATTGACCCCTCCATCACCCTTCATAACCTCGTTACCCATCCAAAGGCTAAGTCAGTATGGCAAAAGCTTCACAAAATGTACATTCATATATCTCTTCTTGTCAAGGAAGAAATTTGACATCTTTTATCCATCAACTTTATCCAACCCATTGACTACCCACAATGGGTATGTAATATTGTTCCCATTACCAAGCCCACTAGGGGACTCCACCTTTATGTGGATTTATCAAACATTAACCTTACATGCCCCAAAGATGACTTTTATTTACCCAACATAGAATAATAGTTGACCTTACCATAGGTCATGAGATGTTATCCCTCATGGATGGATTTTAAGGATACAATTAGATCCTGATCACCACCTCAGACCAACATAAAACCACCTTCATTACTCCTTGGGGAAATTTTTTCTATCAGATCATGACTTTTGGCTTAAAAATTATAGGATCAACTTATCAATGGGACATGACCTATGTCATCCATGATATTATTCATAATATTATAGAGGATTATTTGGATGATCTCCTCAAAAAATATAAACACTGTAAGGACTATTTATCTATTTTTACTGTCATTTTCAATTGACTGATCTATTTTTGTGTTCAGATCAATCCCAGAAAATGAATTCTTTGGGTTTTGTCTAGAAAGTTTTTGGGATTTATCATCTCCCTATGGGGATTAAGATTTACCCTACTAAATTTAAGGCCATCCTAGAAATGCCTCCCCCAAAAAACCTTAGGTAACTTCACAATCTATAGGGAAAAGTCCAATCTATCCATCACTTCATCTCTTAATTATCAGATAGATGCCAACCCTTTCACCACCTCTTGAAGAAAGACACCTTTTTTAGATTGACCAAAGATTTTCAACAAGACTTTGATTCACTCAAAGAGTACTTGCTTTCTCCACCTATTCCTATCCCACCTAGGGATGACCAACCTTTCTACCTTTACGTATCTACCGCTGATCAATCTTTAGGTGCCATGCTAGCTCATCAAGATGAACAAAATAAGGAGAAATCCATTTACTATATCAGTCACATGTTTATAGAGTACAATACATGATATAACCATCCTAAAAATATTTACCTCACTCTCATTTTTGTTGCCTCTAAGCTTCATCACTACCTTCTTAATAACAAAACATATGTTATCACTAACACCAACCCACTAAAGTATATGCACTCCAAGCCATACCAAAATCAGCGTATGGTTAAGTGGATTATGCTTATAACTAAGTCTAATCTTGATTTTCTTCATAAAAATTACATTAAAGGGTAGGTCATTTCTAATCAATTAGTTAAAGCCTCTCTCCCAGATAACCAACCCATTCCATTAAAATTTTCTAATGAGTATATTACAACTCTTTCTCAGGGAAAACACTCTTACCAAATGACCATGTTTTTCAATGGCTCTAAATGCCAACATGGTGAGGGTGTAGGCATAATTATCATATCCTGCATGGTGAACCTCTTCCACTATCCTTTATACTTGACTTTGAATGTACTAATAACATGGTAGAATACAAAGCATTGGTCATCAGTCTCCAAATCACTCTCGCCTTAAAAATCAAAACCATTTCTATCTTTGGTGATTCTCAACTCATGATTAACCAAGTCAATGGGCCATATTAGTGTAAAAATGATATTTTACAAAAATATAAGCTCCTCATTGATGAGCTCTTAACATCTTTTGACTATTATCAAACCCAATTAGTACCTTGATCTACTAACAAATTTGCAAACATAATGGCCTCTCTTACATCTCAAATAGCCTCTCAACCTATGGAATCCAAATTTTTTGTCACCATCCACCATTTCATTAGGCCCTCGTATATTAGTTCAAACCTTCCAACCATCTATAGTGTGGAGGTATCTCCTTCAGATGTTTGGTATGATCAAACCCTTAATTACCTTAACTCGGGCATCATTCCACCTGACTTTTCAAATAATGCCTAGAAGGCCTTTGTGTAAGAACCTCTCGTTATACCATACTAGGGGGAATCTTATATAAACATGGCTTTGATGGTCTTCTCCTCTATTGTTTATGTAGTCACGAGATACCTCATGCCATCAAAGAAACCCATGATGGACTTTGTGGGGGACATTTTTGTGTCCTCATTATTGTCAAGAGAATCTTACACTTGGGATACTATTGGCCTACCCTCAATCAAGACTATTGTGGCTATGTAAAGAAGTGTGTTAAATGTGAATAACATGATAACTTACATCACACACCTACTTATGGCCTTCAGGTATCCATATATTATTGGCCCTTCTCATAATGGGGGTTGGATCTCATTGGAGAAATCAATCCTCACTCTTCTTAATGACACCAATATATCATCACCGCTATAAAATATTTCACTAAATGGGTGGAGGGCATCCCCCTTATCACCAACAAAGCCAAAAAATATATATATATTAACAATCATCAAATTATCTATCATTTTGGGGTCCCTCACAAAATTATAATAGATAATGGTAAATAATTTAAAAATAAAAATTTTTGATCCCTCTATGATGATTTTGGCAACAAACTTGGTCATTCCTCACCTTACTTTCCATAAGAAAATGGACGAGTAGAAGCCTCCATTAAAACTCTCATCAAAATGCTAACCAAAGTTATAAGTGCTTCAAGTTGGGATTGGCACATACACATGCCATTTTTTTATGGGCCTATCACACTAGTATCCAAACTGTAATAGGTGCTACACCTTTTTCCCTAGTCTTTGGCATAGAGGTTTCTATAGCTCTTGAAGTCTAGATTCCCTCTCTTCATATTTCCTTACATGACATCATTTCTAAAGATAATTATTATCAAGAACACCTTGCACACTTTGAATTACTTGATGAAGATCACCTTGGTTCCATTAACCATCTTTTCATCTATGGAGAGTGTATTACCCATGATTATAACAAGCACCTCAAAAAATGGGAATTTAATATTAGAGATGTTGTCTTAAAAAAATACCAACACATGACCAATATAGAGAAGATTAAATGAGGTGATTTTTCTTTCAATTGGCCTAGACCCTACATCATTACCCATAAGTATGGATCAGGAACTTATCATTTGTCCTTTCTTGAAGGCAAACTAAAACCTGAGCCTCTCAACACTTTGTATCTATATTAGTTTTTCTATTAAAGAAGGTTCAAGCTCATCTATTTATCTAACTTAACTTCATCCCTTGATTATGATATTTTAACCTTCAATCACCTTCCTCGTCCCCACCATCACAATTATGGCCTAATCCTAAATATGGGTACCATGGATCTTCCTATAGTATGGTTCTCATGGATACTTTTTGTCTCTAACAAGATGGAATCCCATGGTCATTATCTCTCAAAATCAAACCCTTTCACATGTCATTGACCTTCTTATGTAAATTTATGCCCTCATAAAGGTAAACCTCTAAACCTAATTATATTGCCCTATGTCTAAACACATTTCATCTTGAAATAATTACTTGGGTCAATATATTAAGCCTTATAAACTGATCCATCAAAGAATAGCTACCCAAAAACAAAATAAATAAATAAAAAATTTAAGGTAGACTACTCCCTTGAGGACATCTATAAAGATCATTAAACAAAGCCAATAAGCTTAGACCACTCCCGTGAAGGATGGCTATGTTGACTTTGTCAAAAGTAGAGCAATTTCTTGGAAGCTTCCCACATTGATCAAATTCCCATATATAGAAATAAAGTAAAAGACCCATTATCATAACAAATTCTAAATCCACAATCGACTTTCCAACAACATAATAAGTTGGAAGCCATAATCAACTTCCACATGTAGACTTCTTGTATTGATTAGTCTACATCTAGCATATGACATATAGACTTGTCTATTACCATTATTAGGTCACCTATAGAAGGGGAAAATTAATTCACATATGGTTATCATACATATCACCCATTACCGCTTCACACCACCCATCACCCATCTTCCATTTAGACTATATGTAAATCAATGGATCTAGAGCTTACTTAATACCCTATGATCAAGAAATTTTTTTTTATTGACTAACGACTAATCATACATAATATTTGAGGGGCTTATATTCATTAAGTTAATCCCACTTCAGGTCTATTTTTAGTCCTTGTCAAAAATAAAGAATTGTGCCCTATTCTTAATATGTTTGGTTGGTGTTTTCCTCATGACTTTTGCCATCCAGTGTTGCAACAATAATAATAATTATTTTTACATGTAGATAGATTATACCAACCATAACCATACCAATCAAAACCATAACCATAACATTTATAAGTATCCACACAACCTTAAGCATGATGTCATTCGACCAGTGACATCTAATACATTTTATTTAGGGTGTGAAGAATTGCATGACACATACATAGTCATCAAATTACACACAACCTAAATCACATGCATACATCAACATACCTTATGAATAAGGCATCATTTATTTAAGAAATTTTACCTCATGAGCTACATGGTAGCATTAGTGTAGGATGAGGGGATGGCACTCTTGTTTGTTATTGTTGTTTTTATGATGAATGTAGTCAAAGATAGTAGTCTTAGTGCATGCAGGGACACAAAAAATAATTTTCAATGGAAATTTTAATGATTATTGTGTGAAGGTAGATGTCCTTGCATGAAATACATGATCTAATCCTAGTATTAGTCCTTATCATGATTCTTTAAATAGAATTCCTGCCCATTCTTCCTCACCAACCTAGTTCTCCATTCTATCAATTGGGAAGGTCATATGATGTCATTGATTCCCTTAAAAATTCTTCTCATTAGAAATGGTCATCTCTACCTACCTTTTCACATGGATACATCACCTTCAATATGATTGGTCATCTCAATAAATCCATTATGTACCATCATGATATCTTTTTATTGCCCTTATCCTCAGATTCACATCGATGTCTTTCCTTTCTTTATCATCTCACAACCTTATTAGGATTAGTGGTCATTTGCATCATTATCACCTTTATCCTAGTTGACGTAAATTGGCTTCCAACCATGGGTTACTATAATGATCATGCCTTTAAAAATACCATTATTGATGGTGGTGATAACTCCCAAATCCTTGTCATTATAAAAACTCTTCCATCAAAGGTAGGATACCATGAATTATCATGAATACATTCACCTTATTGTCCCTTCTACCCTCTCCTTACTACCAACCCATTTCCATAAGCTTTGAACATCAAACCCCAACCATTGGTAGTACCTACTCCAACATGGTAGTCTTTTCTTTTGTGCTAGCTAAATGTTCATCCATAGCAAGAGAACCATTATCTTTTCCTAGCCATTTTGCTTCTTATTGGCTAGGCCTAAACTAGTAGATCCAATAAGTCATTAGTTCCATGGAGTTGGGACAGAGGATGCAAACATGGCCACCATTTATCTAGCCTACCCATCTAGCTCTTGGGTCAGGCAAGGTCCATCCTCTATCACTCACCACACTACTAACTTCCTTACTTGTAGGATCTACTTGACCATCAAATAGATTCGTTGCAAGTCATCACTTCACTAGTACCCTCAAAATGTAATTCGTAGGGATGATGAACCTTGGCCAAATTGACCCTATAGATCTAGATATAACCCCACCTCCTAAAAAATGGCTTGTAGTAGTCGACACTATCTCCAAACTCATACCCTTGCACAATTTTATAAGGTGTAACCTCATAATAAAGGCACCTCTTCTTTGGATTAGCTCCATTAAAGATTGTTTGTGGTACTTAACATAGTGTTCCCTTATAATGTATCCTACCTTGCCCATTCATATATTTGATATTACTAAATGTTGGATCATTATGGTAACTATTTACCAATCTACACCATTCACTTTCATTAACACCTTCACGAAGAACCAAAACTATTGTTTTACAAAGCCTTCTCCCTCAGCGCAAACTAACCCATGTGGTCCATCAAATTGGGGCAGCTAATTTTAAAACCACTCACCCAAACCTTGTTGAACTATATTGGCATGATGTCTACAGACTATGTATGCATTGCTTCACTTCTAAGGGAAACTCAGCCACTAATAACTAATTCCCATCCCATTTTTATTCTCACTCATTTCCATTGCTAACAATGCCCTCTTGCTTAGGGCATTCTACATTAAGAAAGATTTGAATTATTTCTTCAACATCATTATGTTTTAACACCATCTAGTGCTTCCTCTTAAGTTTTTCCCCTATTGCTGGGAGAACTACATCAACCTGAGGTCTTTTTGGACTATGTAGGTAGTGCTTAGTTATTAAGGTCAGCTCAGTTATATCCTTTATTTTTCTTTCCCTTCTCAACTAAAATATCTTCCTACACTTCTCTACCTATCCCCTCACCACCTCCCTCCCTTTATCTTTTCAATCTCTTTTAACCACTTCTCCAACTTGTCAATATATTTTAACACAAGGGTTGATAGACTTCCTCATTAACCCCTCTTATCTCTCATAAAACCACCACCTACTCTACCTCACTAACCTCCCCATCACCTTTCATTTTTCATACTTCATAGCTCACTCCCTCACCCACTTTTCATGTTTTTGGTCTCTCTTTCCAATTATTACCAACCTTGTCCTTTATCCCCTTCAACTTCTATCACCATCCTCATCATCTCCCCTCACCTTTGGCTAGTTATCATACCCTCTTTATCACTCTCTTTTCCTCACCAATTCCACATCATACTGTGTATCTTGTAAGCTTTTTATTTCTCTTGTATCTATACTTTTTATTTACATGTACCACCACTCTACCATTTCACCATTTTTCCCACCATGCCCATTTTCCATTCTTCTTGTTTTCTTTTTTCCATCTTTGTTGTCTTCTTTTTTTTCTCCACAACTAGTTTCTCCTTGGGTATTTATCCTTTGAGAAGCATTCCATAATTGCTTCTTTTCTTCTTCTCAGTTATTGCCATTTGCCTTTTTCATTCCCCTTTTCCTCTTTCCATCTTAGTACTCACTTGTCTTTTGTATCTGTGTGAGTATCCTTGCTTTATATCCCCAATTCAATTCTTCCTTTTTTTTTCTTATCATCACTAATCTTCATCCTTTATCTTCATCTCATTTCCTTTCATTATTTTCCACCATGCTCTCCCTTTCTTCATTTCCTTTCATTTTGATCATCTTGAGGACATTCCTTGTTCTCCTAACATTGTTTTCCTTCCTATATGACCATGCTTTGTTCTTTTCATCCTTCTCTACCTTCATCTTTATCTACAACCTTTTTTTTTTCTCTACCTATTTCTTCATCCATCTCCCATTCTTACTTTATCTCATCCCTTCTCAAAACTCCTTTATTCTCTCTTGTTAGCACTCCACCTTCTCGCTCATTAGAGTGTGGTCACCAATTGAACTGCTTATGCATGCATCTCCTTGTCTACTTCCTTGTGTCCTCCATGCCTTCACCTTAATGCATGAAATCTGGTTAGGTTCATAACTTAAGGTGCATCCCTTTCTTCCTTTAATTCCTCTATGTGCTACACTCAGAACCTCTTTTTTGTACCTCTCTAGCTACTCCATTCACCCTACCTATCACCTTTTTCCCTTTTAAACCCTTTTCCCACTTTTAGCATGGTACGACCTCAAAAATATTCCACTTAATTTTGGTTTACTATGAGATACATATTGATCCTACAACTTTATGACATAATTGGCTAGGACCATGGGCTCATATGACCAACCAACAAGCCTGAGCATTGTTAAGCCATTAGGAGGAAGATTCCTTCCCAACCCCCTCTAGTCTTTCCTATTTTAAAGCCCTTTTACTTTGACTTTCAAAGATGTTATAATTAAAACTAGAATGACTTACAAATGGAATATTTGAGATACCTACGTGATGATGATATCTACACCCTCTCACATACCCTAACCTTTTAACCAATAATTTCCCTTGATTCTCCATTCTTGGACTACATCTTCTTATGCCTTGAAATAAACTTGCTATTTAATCACAATCCATAACCTGATCTCTCATTTAATTAATATTATTGTTATTTGCCTCACTCTGTATTCTAAAACCCCTCAGTGTCTTTCTCTGAATTCCCTTAAAACTTAATGCTTACTTATTTTAGGGCCCAATGACTCAAGGTTCAAGGGTTTAAATCTTTTCCACGTCTCATTTGCCTACTCTAATACTTTGCTTCCCTAAATTATTTAATCATACCCTTCCATAGCCTTTTAGTGGCATTATTATGAAGTGTGCTTAATATCAGCTTATTTAGATGGTGATAAAAGAACCCATCAGATCACCATGGTAATTTGAGTAGTGCTAGATTTTCTAAATCTTTGTAAAACATATTTCTCCTTTTTTTAAATAGTGACCAAAATTTAATACTTGAACCTACTTATCCATGGCTATAGATTCCTTTTACATATTTGATGCAATCATCTAATTACATCCTAGGTAATCTCATCCACTATTTCCACAGAACCAATCAAAAAAATATTTGATACCAATACTTTACACTCATTTGGAGCTTCCCTTTCTCTAACATCCTTCAATTGGACCTAACTACATGATATGAAATTGGGGAAACTAAGTTAACCAACACTCTTCACCTTAAAAGAACTACACTTGACCTGACATTATTTTTGGATTCCTATCCATGGAACTATGTAAGTAACATCCACTTTCCACATGCATCTAGAGTTAGCTCAACCATCCCTTTCTAGCCCATACCCAATCCACCCACACTTTCACCATGTCCACCTTGATGTTGGGTGATTCTAACCTAGAACATTGGCACATTTTGAAAAAACATTTGATTATAATGACTAACCTTACCATGTTGAACTTTTTAACATTTATACCACCTCATTCATACCCTAATCAATTGTGTTGCTTTGTAGGATTACTTCCTACCCTAGATACTTGTGACCAACATCAAACCTATCTAGATGACTTGATAGGCTTAACTTGATCAGCTATGACTAATGTTATGGACTAGTTATCCCTATCATGTGTCCTTATAGGATCAACCTTATTTTTACCAACATGGAAACTTTAGTCTCTATCTAATCCTGGCTATTTCACTTAGATGAATTTTGTGAACCCTTAGGGATTTCACATGCCCAACTACCTTATGGTATGACCTAGTACCTCCCCACCACCTGCTTGTCAAACCTACACCAGATTCAGCCTTCCATCATCAACTCTTAGTTTGAGGGGGAACACATCCTCCCATACTTAGAGCACCTTGACCTCCAACCAAGTGATTTGTTTTTGTTTTTTAGCTTATTAATTCAAAACCACATAATAAAAAAGGGTAAAATATAGACACTAAAAAATTGTGCAGTTGTAGTTTTCAATGACGAAATACCTTAGGACCCCCTTAAAGACCCCAAAAAACTTCTTAACCTTTAAAAAATCCCTCTTAACCCAACTAAATCACTATTTTCCTAGTCACATAATATTATTCAAAAATACTATTTGAAATTACTATTCAATATCACTATTCACTGTGGGACCCACTATCACTATTCATGATGACATGGTAAGTGGCATGGCATGTGACATATAAAGTGACATAAAAAGTGATTTGGCAGGTGATATGGCAAGTGGCATGGCTTAGAAGGGATGTGGCTTGATGTGGGATATCATACCCCACTTGGGACCCTTCAAAAGTGCTTGATGACCTCATTTAAGCATCACATAAGCCCCCACCTTGAAATATGGAGAATCTCCCCTCAAGGTACCATTATTAAACATGTATTTTACATAAAATTAACCTCAAAAATAGGATACCTACCTCTTTACGACAAATGGCACCCATTTTTGACTTCTTAACCCAAATGGGACACTCACCAACCTAAATGGGAATCCCGACCCACCTCATTTTGACTAATTCATCCACCACATAGAAAATGGAACCAAACCTCTATTATTCCTCTTTTGTCATGACTCTTCAAAACATATGTTATAAATCCCCCACCTTTCCTTCAACCAAGGTTAAGTTAGAAAGTGGAAAATTAGTATTTTTTTGTTATTAACATTTTGTTACAAGTGTTTAGAGGAGGTTATCCAATTAAGAAGGAGGTCATCCTCATCTTGGAAGATAAAATATTAAAATCATCGAATATCTATCATAATAACTCTAGGATTTCATCAACAACACCATCATCGATAACCATCTCAAAGGTAACTTGTTTGTTTATTTCATTTCAACTTATTATCTCATTTGGCCTTTTCTCTATTGACCTCCATACCTTTCACATTTCACCTCTTATTTTTCCCCTTTTTCACTTCATTTATTTCCTTGGCCATATTTACCCACTTGAACCTTTTTACCTCTTTGCCTTAATTCACCGACTTGACCCCTTTTGCTTCTTGGCCATATTTACCAACTTGACCATTTATCCCTTTTGCCTTCTATCTTCTTGATCATTTTGACCATCACATTAATGATCATTTTGACCATCACATTAATGATCATTTCAATCATTTATCAACCTCAACCAAACCATATTTCCCTTTTGACCATTTTCCAAACTAAAACCATAACCTTACCTCGAATAGCCTTTTAGCATTTATTTTATTCAGTCATTTTCTTATCAAAGCATCTATCTTAATTGTACTTAATTATAGATTTGTTGTCATTTAATAAATTATATTTCAGGTTATCATTTCAATTTAATTATCTAAAGAAGGTGGATTGACAGCCTCCTAGGAAGCTTTCACTTTTAGGACCTAGCTCGAGCTAGGCAATCCACTTTGTTACTTGTCTAACAAACAAGTTTTCTTAGTGTTTTCTTATTACAGGTTATTCATTCCTACACAAAGAAGAGTATCCACCATTGTTTGGATCATGTGCACATTTTATACTAGTTTCTTATAACCATTACCCATATTGATAGTTTATTCTTTTCATACTTATAAAAAAGTATAAAATAGAGAGAAACAAGAAGCAACAAGTAGTCTAATGTCCACATTATCTTGGATAATATTAAGAATAAAGCAAAGGTTGGAAACATCTTTAATATGCTTGATATCAGTAATTTTATCCCATTATCCTAAGAATAAAGAGATACTATTTAGGTCAAACATAGGGATATCATCATATTAGACCAAATTCAAGGGAGTACCCCTATTGAATGGAACAAATGCTTGATTCTTGATTGCCATTTGGGTAAAAAGGATCTAGTTTATGGGGATAGTAACTTAGATTAAAATAATATGATGACCAAGAGGTGAAAATTTCCTTTGAGGATAGGGTAATGTATTATTAAATCTTGCTTTTTTGAAGGTAGCTCTATAAATTTAAAAAGAATACCTTTACTTGATGACCTTGTTGTAACTTTTGGCATGAAAACACTATTTAAAAAATGCTATTATATCTACAATTTAAAATATATTCAACATCTAATGATTGTAGGTGTCTCTTCCTTTTTCAATTTCTTCTTCTCAATATTAAAACTTCAATTATGTCAAACAAATTGAGTCCCATTGGGCATGATAAAATTGTTGGTGTTTTAGATTTATACCCTAGCTGAGAAGGGGATTGTTTAGGTCCTCTTACTCAAATCTAATCCAACATGGGATTGATCCTAGGCTTTGAGTATCTTAATAATGGATCAGACCTCTGGAGAATTTTGGCTTCTTTTTTGATCCATCACCTATACTAAACCTAAATTAGCACTTGCTTAGAAAGGGGTAGAGAGACACTTTAATAATAACTTATGAAAGCATGTAAAAGAGGTGATTAATTAATGATTATATCACTAAAAAATACACAAGATCAAATATAGGATGTATTCAAAACCAAAGAAAACCAATACCACATAAATAGTTCATAATAAGGCATTGATTAGTTATCAAATTAGCATGAGAGGTAAAATATCCACTTTCAAGCTAAAAAAAACTATAAATTGAACTTATAATGACTTGTGAGAGATATTAATCACTTCATGAAGGTGAGAAAACTTAGACATAGACAAGTAACATACATCCACTTAACCAAGGTACATGGATTCATAAGACACACTTTGATCTAGCTTGTAAAATGATGGAATTCAGTCTTTACTGCATTAAAAGGTGTTACAATAAAAAATTTAGTAGAGTCTAGTCATACCAATAAAGAGGGATCCATTTCAAGGGTTGTAAGCCTATATTTATAGAAAAGGGAAAGAGAGAGAGAGACTCATACATTGAAAGAGGCCAAACCACTTCGGATGGATTAACACCAATTTGAGGATGTTGACTCATGACCTTATCAATAAAGAATAAATTTTGTAAAAGAATTGAATGTTCTTTGTCCTTATCCATCTACTTGGTGTCCTTCTTGGAACTCCATGTCATTATCAATCTGATTTGTTGAGGAGGACCATGTCTTATAATTGATAGAAGCATGCCACATCTACTTTGGGAACCAATGATAACTTGATTATCAAAAATATTACCCTAATGATAGGTGAGACACCTCTCCATGACCACATATATATATTCCAATCCAAACCTAAGTCTATTTTATAGATGAAAAACCAATCTTAAACCATTGGCTTTTGTATGGTCTTTACATCGATGGGGACCTATAGACTATATAGATCTATTCTAGATTAAAATAGGTCTAAATACACCCATTTTGTTTATACATGGATCCTTTTTGTACAAAAAAGACAAACATAGTTGTAAAAATTGAAACCTGCAAGCTATAAAATATCAAACCAGAGGTCTATATTAAGTTCTAGTGGTATCTCTTTATGTTCTTTATATTAACTACATGGCTATGTTTTATACCTAGTTTTTGATTGAGATCTAATGGTATAATGATGGGACCTTACAAGACCTATTCGATTTGCTTGAAACCTACTTCTTTGGTTTGACTTTGTTTATCAATTTCTTCTTGGGCCAATTAAATTGCTCCAACCTATCTTAACTTCTCTTGACCTTTTGATCCATATTACACCATGAGACTAAACTATGTGAATGCAAAAGAGCCTTTGATTTACTATCATGAAGTTCCTTTAACATGTTGAATTTCGACTCACAATGTCAATCTAAATATATGAAGGAAATCACACCATCAAATTTACTTGGACTCATTTTCCTATCAGTAACTATTCATTGTATATCTTGATGTATGATTTCAAACTAGCCATATATCTACTCAGACCCACCTCCTTGTTAGTCAAGCTCACACCATTGGATTATATTCTAATTAAACACTAACCATTGATCTTGGATGTTTGAAATCAAATGGCTACTTCATAAGGCTTTATTTTGAGTTATGTGTGCCTATATTTGACATCTGTGTGAATGTATTTGACATCCACATGACCCTTACTTATATATTTGAAAACCAATGGTTAAATTCCATGTCTCAAATTTTACACTTGCACAACCATTAATTAACATCTATGAGAACGTCGATGACATCTATGAGACGATCAATATTTGGATCTCAATGGATGACTGTTGAGATTTACTTTGACATATGTATGATAATATCCAAGAATTTTGAAATCTAACAGATATTTATCATGGATTAAATTTGACAACCACACAAACATCTTATTAACTTGTTGACCTTGCACATGTCATTAGATCTTTACTCAGATTGAATGTAGAGCATTGATCTTAGACCCATTTGAATATAAATGAATGTTTTTTGCAGCTTGAACTTTAACATTTATGAGAACATATTTAATATATGTGGGACTATAACTACATATTTTAACACCAATGGTCATTTTTTGTGCTTAATTTGACACTTTTGTACCCATCACCTCTCTACTAGATCAAATTTGTCAAAATAATACAATTTCACTAGGGTTTTTGGCATTGGACATATTGTCATGGGCAATTTATATGGGGTTTTTACTTCAACCACCTTCTTCAAAATAAATGAGTCTTTGGGACTTTTATTTTAGATAATTTTTCTAAGAGAATCAAGTATGTGGGGTTCCTATTTCAGATAATTTTTCTAAAAGAAATCAATACTTAGATTTTTTTGCATCAAACATTTTGTCCTAAATAATTTGGTCTTCAATAAAATTATCATGGAACAATTCTCTCGAAAGAAATTATTATGCCTCAAATAATTTTTTTGAAATAAACATGCCTTTGGGACTTTTATCTCAAAAACTTTGTCCAAAATAAATCCCAACACTTAGCCAAATAAAATCTTGAAACAATTAATACTTATCCTTTTTGAAATTCAAATAATTTTGTCAAAAGAACTTGTACTTAGCTTTTAAGCCTAAATTTGAACTTTTATGAGAAACTATTGTTGATATTTTGAATGCTACTTTTTGAGGACTAGGAAACCTATCATTTATTTCAAACTAATTTAATCACCATGAAACCTACTAAAGAGCCTTTTCTTTGTTTTCTAGACCTATCTCTCAAGTATTGACAAAGACACACTTTAAGTAAACATAAAATGTTTCAAAATATTTTCAATCTACATGTGATCCTTGGATCACTCATTCCATACAAATAATCTATTCAATCCTTTCTCTATATATTATCTTCATGACACTACACTATATCCAAGCACGTTTTCTATGTAGGCTAAAAATTGGCTAACATCTTTCATGACTTAACTAGGTAGCATGCCTACTATGTTTGAGAAATCATACCATTTACATGATATATGGAGAACTTCCAAATAATACATTTGTTTCATAACTGCAACAAACATCTTGATGGAAAATAAAAAATAATTCCACCAAAATAGGGGAGGAAACAAAAAAAGGGAAACTAACATAGAAAAAAATGTGCAAATAACACACTTATTTAGGATTAAAAAAAATAAACTAATGTGTCAAAAAATAACACTTGGAGAAAATTAAATAAACTATGTATAGGGAACTTAGCTTTTATAATAGTAGGGTTTTAGATGTATCCCATTGACTATGATAGGAAGTTCTTCGCAATCTATCTTTGTAAGATGGAAAGCATTGTGGGATTTGTAGTGGGAGATTGTATATGGACCAATCCAAAGAGAGTCAAACTTTGTATGCCTTCCTAGCTTAGCTCTATCCTCATCCCACTTGAGGACCAAATCTCCTTCTTGAAAACTTCTTGAATAAGCTCCTTTGTCAAAATATCTCTTTACCATTACTTGATGGGTCTCCATAGTCAACATAGATTGATGCCTTGTCTCTTCTAGCTCCATGAGCTCAGCATATCTAATTTTCATTAGCTCATTCTCCAAAATCTCAAGTTGATGTATCAGTTCCAATGTAGGGAATTTAAGAGAAACATGCATTCTTACTTCCTTACCATATACTAGCTTTTATAGAGAATTGGCTATTGACCTTTTATAGGTGATCCTGTCAGCCCATAGATCTAATTTCAATTTGAGATGACATGATCTTTTATTGCCTTCAACAGTCCTCCTAATGATCTTCAACAAATTCTTGTTAGTGGACTCAGTAAGGCCATTACCTTGTGAGTAATGTCTTGATGAGGTACTAAGAAAAACACTATGTTGAACTTCCCACTAGCTGATCTTAGACCCTAAAAAATCCATAACATTATCATAAATGATGTCTAAAGGGACTTCAAACCTAGTAAGCAAACATTCATAGAAGTCTATAACATTAGTTTCATTGGCATTTTTCAATGCCACTGATTCTATCCATCTAGTAAAATAGTTTATGAAAGGTATGATCCATTTGTGTCATATGCTTGAAGGGGGGTTAATGAGACCAATAAATTCAAATCCCTACTAGATAAAGGGTTGATTTACTAAAATTGGTTAGAGAGGTAAGGCTTAAATCTTAACTTTTCTAATAAATATAACACATTATCTACATTTCCTAATCCACGCATGACAATCACCAAATATAATTGGCTAGTAATACCCACTTCTCACGATCTTATGGGTTGTGATCTATGTTGAGTAATTTACCCAGCCATGTCCATCATGGAATTTCTCATGCAATATTTGTGTCTGATGTGGCTCTATGTATCTTAGCAACATGCCATTGATATCTTTTTTGAATAAAATATTGTCAATAAGAAGAAATGGAATTGAAAATAATCTACAATATCTCCTATTTGAAAGTGTCAAATGAGAATGATAAATACCATCTTGTAAGTATCTTACCATATCTTGGAACTAGCTAGAAGGTGAGGTGTGATCATTTACAACTTATTCATCATTTGACACCATAACCACCTTATTAGCCTCTTGGATTTCATGGGTTATATGTTTACAAAGTCATTTGCCTCTAATCAATTTCATGACCTTGATATCAACATCATATTCCATGGTTATGCAACCAGCTCTTTTAATATTTATATTCTTGTTCAAGAGGAAATCTTTGACACATAGATGTGAAACCATCAAATGTCTCTTATTATTGGACAACAAATACCTAAACTTCTTAAGATACCTTATAACTAAAAGTACATGCTTCTTAAAAAAAGTGTACGTTGTTTCATACTCTTCTAGGAATTGATTGAAGAAGGCTATTGACTACTCCAAAGTCGATTTATTCTATTGTATGCGAATAGTTGAAATAATGTCAATATTAGCATAAGTGTATAAGAATAAATCCTTTGTGAAATTAGGGTTTAGGAGTGTAGGATCATTGGCTATAGATTTATTTATCTCTTCAATTCTTCTTACTCCTTCTTTGGATAAGCTAAAACTTTGACCCTTCTTTAGCATAGTTGTGAGTGGCCTAGATAAAGTAGCAAAATATAAAATGCATATTCTTATGAAATTAATCTTTCCTAAAAATATTTGCAAGGCTTTCTTGTGTTTAGGCAAGGAGAGTGAAAGAATTTAATCTATCCATTTAGGATTTATACTCGTATCATGTTTTAAAATCACATGTCTAATAAGCTTACCTTTATGAACCAAAAAAACACACTTTTTAGGATTTAGAGATATCCCAAACTATCTACATTTTCAAATAATTACTCTAGGTGACTCATGTGCTCAATTTCACTATCATAAAATATTTTTATGTTATCCAAATAAATATGTATGAACTTCTTAAGCAAACCTTAGAATTCTATATCCATGGCTTTCTAAAAATTTGCTCCAACATTAGATAAACCAAATGGCATCTTCCTATATGAAAATGTCCCCCACTTTGTGGTGAAGGCTATTTTGAATTGGTCTTCTTCCTTGACCAAAATATGATTATAACCATTATATCCATATAATAAGGAGCACATTTTAAGCCTATAAGTAGCTATAGAATTTTTTGTAAAATGGCAATAGATGGTGGTATTTAATGGAAACCTTTTTCAATTTGAAAAAATATACACATAGTTTGATTTCACCACTCTTTTTCTATACTATAAAAAGATTTACCACCTAATTTGAGTGTTTATTTAAAAATATTATAGATGACTCAATAATCTTATTAAGCTTAGCTCTGATCAAAGGTTCAAGTTTTGGGTTAATAGGTCTTTGTCTTTATCTGATTGATCTAGTCTCATCCTCTAAATCAATGGTATGTTGATCAAGACTTGGATTAAATCCTTTAAGGTCACTGTATTTCCATGCAAAGACATCTATAAAACTTGAACATAACTTAATAAAAAATTCCTTTTCTAAAGATGTGCAAGCTTTTCCCAACTTTAAGTTTCGACCATTTCCAATCTCTAAATTCTTATAGTGTTATTCCTTGGTTAATAAAGAAAACTTTTCTTTTCTGAATTCATTAACTGTATTGAGTATGTTTTCAAGGGTGGCCAACCCTTTATGCAACTTATTTGTATTTAGCTGTACAATCTAGTCACCATTTAGTTGTGAGAAATTTTCTTGGTTCCTTGAATAAAACTTAGCTTTGTCTTGTAATAATATGATAATATTACTATCATCTTCAAATACTTTCTAATTATCATTATTTTTTGAGACAAAAGGCCTTATAATCACCTTGATTTGTGATTGAACATTTTCATTCTTTATGTCATCTGGGATATTGTAGTGTGACCCAATGGCAAACAATATCTCTACATATTTATTATTATTTCTTGATATGTCACAAATATTAAAATCTTAAAAGTCTTCAAGTAAATCCCAAACTCTATGCTTATAGGATGTAAGCAATGGATTTTTTCATATCTTTATACCTCTTAGTGAACTACTAGTTCACTATCACCAAAAAACTTGTAAGGCACTAACCTTCATCTTTCTTGCCCATTGTAAACCATGCACTAGTGCTTCATATTTATTGGTTGAATATTTTGTTGATCAGCATACTGATAAACAAAATAGGTCTGATCAGCCAAAGTAGGAAGATTAGTCATCCAAAAGTGTAGGTTTACCACATCAGAAGGGGAATGATCTCTCCTCTCATCAAGTGGAGGTTCCCTATAGATATGTTATATATATATATATAAACAAAAAATAATACTAAAGGGTAGGAAAAACCATCCATCTCTCTTTATTTAGAGATGATGCGTGCAGATCAAAGGAAAAACTCAAGGGAAATGACAGAAAGCACTCTTCTTTTAGAAGTACTATTTAGTAAACCACAAGAATACTCCTGGTATTAAATGCAAAGTGTAACCAAGGACGTAGTAACTAGCAAATCGAGATGCACCACAATGTCTCCACCTGAATTGCTCAAGAGTAAGATACGAGGGACAATGAGGGCACAAAGTCATCCCAAGGTCCTTTACATAGAAATGAAAAGAAAACACACTAAAGGCAATTATGGGGGCATAAAGTCTCTCCATAGTTGACTCTTCAAGACACCTTCTTGACTACTTTCACTAATTCTACTTATTGAATTAAAGGAACAGAAAATATATCAAGGAAAAAGACATAAGAACAGTTTCCCCAACAACAAAGATATCACAGCACAAAGTTTGAAAAACCACTTGCTTTCTTATTCTAATAACAAAATATGATCAACAATCTGAGCTCAAAGTCTCAGTAATGCCTTTCAATTTGGGCAGAGTTTTGTTTTGATTGTCAAAAAAAGAGATCCATCTACAATAAAAGAGAGTCCCTTATATAGCCTCTTCAAGAAGGACTCAAGAATAGTAACACATCATGTTTTATTGAAAATAATTAGGAAGATAGGCTATAAATTAGGGGCATCTACCCATTTGTTTTTCTCAATATAGAGAAACAAGTCATGCTATTGAAAGTTTGCAACTTTCAATGTCCACCTAGTGATCTGATCCTTCTTCATCATTCCTCCTTTTTTGGTTAATTGAATCAGGTCCTAGATTCAATTTGCTATTTTGTTCCTTCCTCACTTCCTATTGGTCTTGGCCTTAAAGCCTATGAATGCATTCAGGTCTATAGATTACAAGGATCAATAGCTATTTTATGAGCTTTGAAATTGACATTCATGCGCCCGTCACTATGTTTTCAATAGCTAGTTCACTGTCTTGAATTTGACGTCTTTGAGCATGCCACCCCTTGGTCACTCTTCAGCTTTCCTATTTTGCATCCTCCCAAAGGGAAGGTAACCCTTTAACTTTGAGGAAATTTCCTTTAAGTTGGTAGCTGAGAGTCCCCTACAAGGGCACCTGCCCTTCGGGGGCCTTCGACGGCCTTTTATCTTCGGCAATCTCTCACGGCCATTTCCCACAGATATTTCCTATAGATAATTCCCATGGGCATTTTCCCTAGGCATTTTCCTTGAGTTTTCTCAATGGGAATTTCCTTGGGCTTTCTCTTATGGAAAATTCATGTGGACAAAAAGTCTGTAGACATTTCCCATGGATAAAAAGTTTGTAGATATTTCTCGCAGACAAAAAGTCTGTGGAATTATTCCGATCACTTTGCCTTTGAAAAATCCTCTAGGTTTTTTTTTGCCCACATATTTTTTTAATTCTTTCAAAAATTTTGTCTAAAGGAATTCCTTCAGACAAAAGTTTGAAAGAATTATGCCTTTGTCTACCTTAAACAAATTTTTTGAAAGAATTTACCTTTGCGGCCTTCTTTGAAAATGACCCTTCTAAAGGGTACTTTTATCGACCGAGTGCCCTCCACAAGGGTACTTGTCCTTTAGGAGGCTTCTTTGAATTTTTGCATTGAACTGCTCCTTTGAACTGAATGAGTGAACTGCTTGGTTGAACCAAACATTGAACCAATTCGTTGAACCACTCTGTTGAACCGCTCCGTTGAACCAAGTTGATGAACCAAGCTTTGAACCAAGCCAATGAACCAAGCTTTGAACCAAAATGGTTCAAGCCAATGGTTCAAGCTGATGAACCAATTGAATGAACCTGCCTTTGAACCAAAATATGTTGAACCAACCATTGAACCAAGCTTTGGTTCAACAATTCAAATGAAGCCTTGAATTGACTGATGAACCATTTGATTTAACCAAAGGATGAACCAAAGCATTGAAACAAAGCAGATGAACCAACTAAGTGAAATAAAGCATTGAACTGCTTGGTTGAACCAAGCCATTGAACCATTCCTTTGATTAAACCCACCATTGAACTGAAAGAGATGAACCTTTTGAACTTTGAACTCATTGAACATTTGAACTAAAGTGGTTCAATGGTTCAACGGTTCAAGCCTTCTTTGCTTAGATGCTTACCGATGAGGATTTTTGATTGAACCAAGGAACTGAACCAATCTAAAAAATGACCAAGTGTTATAAATTGATTCTTTTAGTTAAACCTACCTATAGAAGCCTTTGAACCTATAAAAATGAACTTGCCTATAGAGTCCGTAGAAACCAAGTTTTTAGTAACCAACCTGTAAAGCCCATTGAACTTGGCCTACAGAGTCCATAGATTCAAGCCTACAGAGTCTGTAGATTCTTGAGAAGTTTGAAAATTGAGGCATTTGAATGCCCAAGACAAATTTTGGAAAGGGAAGAGACAATTTTGGTTTGTAGGACCAAAATAGTTCAAATGTTGTCCCAAAAATGAGTGTTATTTTTGGGGGACAATAGCTGGCTCTAGTTAGGGAACTTCTATCAATTTCAAAAAGAATTGAAGGGAGTATAATCTGGAAT
Source organism: Torreya grandis (assembly GCA_037957365.1). Taxonomy (NCBI): domain Eukaryota; kingdom Viridiplantae; phylum Streptophyta; class Pinopsida; order Cupressales; family Taxaceae; genus Torreya; species Torreya grandis. The sequence goes on along the minus strand of JARHVA010000720.1, from coordinate 4,161,277 downwards.
CTCTAGTGTCTTCATGTGTACCATTGGGCTATGGAGTCATGCTACCCAGAAATGAAAGGCATCAAAAAAGAAAAAATAAAAATAAAAACTATACAAATATACATATGTACAAATGAAATGATCTGATACTTCACAAATTGAAGTATTTTAGATGTTGCTTCTTGAGAGATAGTGAAAATAGTGTGCCATCTTGGTAAACTAGCAAAGAAGACATTTTGTCCCTAGAAATGGTGACGGGCGAATGGAGCTCTCTACCAGGAAACTAATTTTTTGCATCTTCCCATTGACTCTTTCTTCTTCTTGCCCTATGGCAGGATGTGGTCTTCAATTTGAAGGCCATAACTCCTTGCTTTCTTGGCAAAGGGTTCCTTTGCCTAATTTTGATTTGTAGTAGCATGGTCCATTACCATAATTGGTTGTTCTTCTAGTTCAGTCCAACATATGATTGGATTGTCCATATCAAACTCTTGACAAATTATCAACTTAACATCTCCTTTGATGTGAAGGAGTTTGATTTCTTCATCTTGAGCAATCTTCAATCTGAGTAACAAAGATTCACATTTAGCTATTTTGTTGGTGTTGTTGACTTGTAAATTGCATGAAGGAAGAATAACTTCTTGAGGAGATATCAACACAGTCCTAAATCCATCATCGGTAGAAAAATTGCTGCCATTGGATTTCAGGATCGAAGCATCATCAGAAGCTAATCTCCTATCAGATTTCTCTTCATTAGAGATGGAAGATCCTTCCTTACTTGTATTATGCCCTACCAATTCTCCTAAAGTCTTGTTTGGATCAATTCTTAGATTATCAGCGATAGGACTTTTATCTATAGAAACATGAACATCCTCTATGGTAAAGAAATAATTACCCCTACCTGAAGACTCAAACATAATTTGTGTTACAGGGGCTGATGTTTGGGTGACCACATATTTTGCCTCCTTTTTAGGGAGCAATCTCTTCATTATGCCTTAGATAGGGATCCTTACTTCAAATATATCCATGCTTAGTTCTCCTCCCACGTCCTTACATAAATTTCATCTAAGCAAAATGCCATAGGATGCTGGGACGTCAGCCACCAAGATAGTCATCTTGATTCTCTTGTTTGGAAAGGCTACCAATGTAAATTGGGCATCTTTAATTTGCCCCAGTAGTGGTACTTGTTTGTTCTCCATGGAGAAACATCTCCCAAATGTCTTGGTCAGTGTGAGGCCCAAAGACTCAGCTACTTTAGCAGGCATGATGTTGTCAAATGTGTCTGAGTCTATAATACAGTTACTTAGCTTGTGACCATTTATTAATAGGGAAACATAGAAAGGTTCTATTTTTCTAGGAGTAGCTGGGGGAGTAATGACAAGATTATTTGGAATGGGCATGTTCTTTGGGGAATCAGGAATTATTTTCTTAACCTCTTGTCTTGTAGGGATGGTTTGGTTCTTGACACATTAGACCAACTTATCCAATTGATCAGGATTAGCTTGCAAATATTTAAATTTAGACATTTGTATTTTTGTCTTTTTAACATGATCCATTATGTCAAATGGCTAAATTTAGCTAGGTATAGAGAAAGGTACTTCAACTTTTTGAGTTTTAGGAGGGATGGTAGGAGGGCTCATTTATGAGATTGAAGTAGAAAGTGAAGGTGAAATTGATGTACTTACATTTTGGGTGATCAACAGATCCTTTAATTGAAAAGACAGAGTGGTTCCACACTTAGCAATTGTAATTGTTAGTTAAGGTTTCTCCTTTGTCTTCCCTTTATCAGCTTGCTAGACTGATTGGTTCTTGGACCTGGTAAACACTGCATATGATCCATTAATAGCTTCTCTTTTGCTTCTAGGTTCATCCTAGTAGTTTAGGAAACCAATGTGGGAGTCATCAGTTGATTCTTCTTAATCCTCTGTGAAGAGATCAGCATCATTTTCTTGCTCAAACTCATGTTGAAAAGAGAAAGCATGTTCTATTTCTAAATATCTAACTATTGAGTTGCTTGGAGGAGCTTCAAGGGCAAGTTTCTCTTGTGGGGGAGGAAGATAATCTAGTTGCCCTTGATTCCTAGTAGCATTTCCTTGATATGACTAGTTTGGGAATGTCCTTCTTGGCATATCTCTATATGAAGGAGTAGAAGACATTCCTTGTGCCATTTATCTTTTCAAGGCTTGTAGTTCATTCACCAACTTTTGCACCATTGGATCAATGGTGCTTGTAGATGAATATTCATAAGATGATGAAGGTCTATTTCTATTTGGATCTCTTCTTATCTTCCCTGCTAAGATGAGATCATCTTTTACCTCAGTGGCCAAAATTTGACCTGTAGCAAGACCTATTTGACCAACACGTCTCAAAGAAAAGTTACTTCAGGTAACTGAGAATTAATGAAGAAGCATTTGAGATTCTCAACTATAGGTCAAGCAATTATAGGAATTCTATTCCTTAGTTTGTAAAATTTGGCTATGAAGTCCCTCATAGGCTCATGAGGCTCTTTCTTCATCTATGTAATTTGAGCCAAAAGTGCATGTGCATCTTCTACAGGTTTAAATCTAGCTTCAAACTTATCTTTGAGGGTATTCCAATCAGTTACTGACCGAGCCTGTAGATGATGAAACCAATCTATAGCAGCACCTTGTAATGTTTCTACAAATAGCCTGACTACTACAACTTCAAATTCTACTCCAATTACTCCACAAGCTATGTTGAAGGTTGTAATATGTTCATCAGGATGAACTTTCCCATCACCATAGAATTTGGCAAAATTCATCCTTGAACTACATGGAAGCTCATGTAGAGGTGGAGTAAGATTGAGATGACCAAAAGCATTACCCCAGGGGCCTTGAACTACCACTGTAGGATTATGAAAAGGAGGGATAATAAATCTTAGAGGGGTAATTATTGGCAAAGCTTTATCAATAATAGAAGTAGATACTTCATCTAGCAATGGAGATCTAACTTTAGTAGGAGGAAAGCTCTTAGTTTGTTGGAGATGAGATGGTGAAGGAAACATATCAAAATCACTTTGTTGTACCAACTCAAATACAATGTCAATGATACCTTTATCCCTTTGGCTTCATGTATACCTTGAATCTGCCAAATTGTGAAATAAAAATGGAAAATAATTAACCTTGCTTTAGTTAAAGCTTAAGGCTTTAAACTGTGCACTCCTTCCCAGTAGCTCTGATTTTACAGACCAGATAAAATAATGGAGTGGAGGAAGATGGTAAGGCTATAAATGGATAATGGGTAAGACACATAATGGAGTTGCTATAATCTATAATGGATAAGGGTTATAATGATAATGGGTAAGACAAAGGTGATGTTTCAATTTGAAACTTGAGGTTCCAAATTGCACAAAAATATGTATATCCCTAGCGGAGTCGCCAAAAACTATTGGTTGCATATTTTGTCGATCAGCATACTAATAAACAAAATAGGTCTGATCAGCCAAAGTAGGAAGATTAGTCATCCAAATGTGTAGGTTTACCACATTAGAAGGGGACTGATCTCTCCTCTCATCAAGGGGAGGTTCCCTATGGATATGATATATATATATATATAAACATAAAATAATACTCAAGGGTAGGAAAAACCATCCATCTCTCTTTTTTTAGAGATGATGCATGCAGATCAAAGGAAAAACTCAAGGGAAATGACAGAAAGCACTTATCTTCTTTCAGAAGTACTATTCAGTAAAACAAAAGAGGATGTAGTAACTAGCAAATTGAGATGCAACACAAAGTCTCAACCTGAATTGCTCAAGAGTAAGATACGAAGGACAATGAGGGCACAAAGTCATCCCAAGGTCCTTTACATAGAAATAAAAAGAAAACAAACTAAAGGCAATTATGGGGGCACAAAGTCTCTCCACAGTTGACTCTTTAGGATACCTTCTTGACTACTTTCACTAATTCTACTTGTTGAATTAAAGGACCATAAAATATATCAAAGAAAAATACATAAGAACAGTTTCCCCAACAACAAAGATATCACAACACAAAGTCTAAAAAATCACTTGCTTTCTTATTCCAATAATAAAATATAATCAACAATCTGAGCTCAAAGTCTTAGTAATGCCTTTCAATTTGGGCAGAGTTTCATTCTGATTATGAAAAAAAGAGATACATTTACAATTAAAGAGAGTCCCTTATATAGCCTCTTCAAGAAGGACTCAAGAATAGTAACACATCATGTTGCATTGAAAACTGTTAGGAAGATAGGCTAGAAATTAGGGGCATCTACCCATTTGTTTTTCTCAATGCAGAGAAACAAGTCATGATATTGAAATTTTTTGACTTTCAATGTCTACCTGGTGATCTAATCCTTCTTCATCATTCCTCCTTTTCTGGTTAATTAAATCAGGTCCTGGATTCAATTTGTTGTTATGTTCCTTCCTTGCTTCCTACTAGTCTTTGCCTTAAGGCCTATGAATGCATTCAGGTCTATAGATTACAAGGATCAACAACTATTTTATGAGCTTTGAAATTGATGTTCACGTGCCTATCATTACATTTTTAATGGCTAATTCACTATGTTGAATTTGACATCTTCAAGCGCGTCACCCCTTGGTCATTCTTTGGCTTTCCTATTTTTCATCCTCTTGAAGGGAAGGTGACCCTTCAACTTTGAAGAAATTTCCCTTAAGTTGGTAGCCGAGAGTCCCCTACAAGGGCACCTACCGTTCCGGGTCCTTCAATGGCCTTTTATCTTTGGTAGTCTCTCATAGCCATTTCCCATGGATATTTCCTACAGACAATTCCCACGAGCATTTTCCCTGAGCTCTCTCTGCAGGCATTTCCCTGGGCTTTCTCCTACAGACAATTCCCATGGATAAAAAGTCTACAGACATTTCTCACGGATAATAAGTCCATGAATATTTCCTATGGACAAAAAGTCTGTACAATTGTTCTGATCACTTTACCTTTGAAAAATCCTTCAGGTTTTTTCTGCTCGTGGCTTTTCTAGATTCTTTCAGACTTTTTTCCAAAGGAATTCCTTCGAACAAAAGTTTGAAATAATTATTCCTTTGTCTACCTTAAACAAAATTTCTGAAATAATTTACCTTTGTGGCCTTCTTTGAAAATGACCCTTTCGAAGGGTAATTTTGTCGATCGAGTGCCCTCCACAAGGGCACTTTTCCTTCAGGAGGCTTCTTTGAATTTTTGCATTGAACTGCTCCTTTGAACTGACTGAGTGAACCGCTTGTTTGAACTAAATGTTGATCTAATTCATTGAACCACTCCATTGAACCAAGTCGATGAACCAAGCTTTAAACCAAACTAATGAACCAAGCTTTGAACCAAAATGGTTCAAGATAATGGTTCAAGCCAATGGTTCAAGCTGATGAACTAATTGAATGAACCCAACTTTGAACTAAGAGACATTGAACCAACCATTGAACCAAGTTTTGGTTCAACAGTTCAAATGAAGCCTTGAATCGACTGATAAACCATTTGATTGAACCAAAGGATGAACCAAAGTGTTGAAACAAAGTGGATGAACCAACTGAGTGAAACAAAGAATTGAACCACTTGGTTGAACCAAGCCCTTGAACCATTCCTTTGATTGAACCCATCATTGAACCAAAAGCATTGAACCTTTTAAACTTTGAACTCGTTGAACCTTTGAACCAGAGTGGTTCAATGGTTTAAGCCTTCTTTGCTTAGATTCTTGTTGATAAAGATTTTTGATTGAACCAAGACACTGAACCAATCCTAAAAATGACCAAGTGTTAGAAACTGATTCTTTTGGTTGAACCTGCTTGCAAAAGTCTTTGAACCTATAGAAATGAACTTGCTTGCAGAGTCAGTAGAAACCAAGTTCATAGTAATCAACCTGTAAAGCCCATTGAACTTGGCTTGTAGAGTCCATATATTCAAGCTGTTAGAGTCCGTAGATTCTTGATAAGTTTTAAAAATGAGGAATTTGAATGCCCAAGACAAATTTTGGAAAGGGAAGAGACAATTTTGGTATGTAGGACCAAAATAGTTCAAATGTTGTCCCAAAAATGAGTGATATTTTTGGGGGACAACAATATTCATCAATGTTATTGAAACAACCAAACTAAAACTCGAGATAAGATAAATACCTTTGATTGGATAGAAAAATTAACATCATTCCAGCTCCAGTGCCATGTTTTTTCCTAGATCCAGCAAAATATAGATGCCACAGGCCATCATTAGGCTGATCATCCTTCATCAAAGATAGAATTTGTGTATCATTTTCATGAAGGTAATAGACACCAAGTCCTTATTATTTAATTAACTTATAGGTATCATCATCATTCAAATCATATTCCCACTCATTAAGGAAAAGATTTGGAACTCCATTTGGAGGTGACTTGGTTTCCACCTCACTATTTTCTAGTACCTTGTTTGAGATAACACAATTAGTATTTACCATACTTGGTATATATGTCTCCAAATGAAATCTTGAAATATGTTTAGAATTTAATTTTACCTTAGTACCATACCTAGTCTTGAATATTAAATATGTCTAATTATCTGATAAATATTCTCTAATCTTTGACGTAAAGTCCCTTGATAGACACATGGAAAAATAAGGACGTAGGTTAACTACTACTACATCTTGTTCAAGGGTAATATTGGGGAAAGCATGTAATTTCAAATATAGATCCTTGATTATGCATACTATATTTTTTGGTGACCCATATGATTATAATACTCCCTTGGTATTCATTTCATAGATAAGACCCACCTTGTCTACAATTTTCTTGGGCACGACAGTGCTACTAGCTCCACTATCTACCATAAAATTATAGACTAAGTAACCACCAACTATTAAATAGAGATAAAAGGGAGGGTTTTGTTTTATTTGGCATTGGTTTTTTCCACTTTTGTCATGTTATGTACCTACTAATTAGGTTGCTTGGTAGGTTGATCTAAATTAGCCAAGATAACTCCTTGTTTCTCAACTGGTTCTTTAGACACATTAAGAGTTGAAAGCTCTTGAATAAGTATGTCTATTATAAAAGAGTCTTCACTAACCTTTGGCTAAAATTTTTTAACCACTAGTTATTCTTTAATTAGAGGCATTTGGGGAACCTTCCCTACCTTTTCAATATATTTTTTCTATGTTATAGGGACAATTTTATCCTTAACACTTTTGGGAATAATCTTAGGAACGCTATAGACATTGCTCACATCTTGAGCTTCCTCAACTATTCTTATTTTAGATTTACTTATAGCTATAATTTGACAATTTATGTTGATATTTTAACCAATTTTATTGAATGTAGTATGATCATCTAATTGCCAATTCAAATTGATGGTATAATTTTGACCTATAACTTGTTGAGCCTCTCCTTGGGATGCCATATTCATGTTTTGATAATGACCACTTTGAAGAGAAAATCATTCTTGTGTAATTTGTGGCCTAGTAATATTCTATGATATTAAGGTTTGGTTTTGAGTGTCATTTAAATTTAATGGATACCAACCTGAATCTTGCATCAAGTTATTTTAAGGAAGAATAAGTTTTGAATTACAAGGCACATTAGGATCAAGGGCTTTATATGGCTTAGTTTGGGTTATGGCTTATTCATTTTGGTAAGGTTGCATATTGTCCTTGAAACATTGATAATGAGGTTTTTTAATATTAAAGGACTGATAAGTGTTGTGGTTTTATTTTTGATAAGTCCTACCTTGGTATTTTTGTCTCTTGAGTTAAACAATCTCATTCCAAAAATCTTGTAGCATAATTTTTAAATCTCGAATCTCACTAACTTGATTAGAAGGGGATAAAACTTGGGATTTTGGAGATGAAATAAGATATATTGATTGGATCTAAGGAACTTGATGGGGATAAATGGGGTATAATTCTATGAATATGGGCATTAGAGGCTTTAGAGCAAGTTTACTAGCTTGTATCAAGTTGTTTTATGTTTTTATTACAAGTTCATAGGCATTTGTCAAGGTATTACCACCCATGTACTATATCATGACACTAATATCATAATTAAGGGCCTTTAAATAATACAAAAATACATAATTTAGAGATGGTTTGACCAAAGTAGGGATCATAATCCATATCTTTTGGAATCTAAGGTTAAAATTAGACATGAACTCATGAGGGTACCTTTGTATGGTAGTCAATTTTTAAACCAAAGATAGGTGATCATATTTGTATTCAAGTTGTTGACTAAGGTGGCACCTAAATCATCCTAGGTAGCAATGGAGTTAAAAATAATACTCATATACCATTGCAATGTTTTTCCCTTAAAGGAAAAAATACGTAGTCTAATGGACACATCATCTTGGATAATATTATGAATAGATGAAAGGTTGGTAACATCTTGAATATGCTTGATAGCAATTTTTTTATCCCATTCTCTTGAGAAGAAAGGGATACTCTTTAAGGAAAACATAGGGATATCATCATATTGTACCAAATTTAGGGGATTACCCCTATTAAATGGAACAAAAAATTGATTCTTGATCACCATTTAGGTAAAATGGATTTAGCTTATGGGGAAAATATCATGGAATAAAACAATAGGATGACCAAAAGGTGAAAATTTATTTTGAGGATAGGATATTATACTATTAAATCTTACTTTTTTGTAAGAATTAAAAGGTAGCTCAACAAATTCAAAATTAATAACTTTAACTGATGACCTTGTTGTAACCATTAGCATGGAAACACTATCTAACAAATGTTATGAGCTCTACAATTTGAAAGATCTTCAAATTCTGAATATGGTAGATGTCTCCTCTTTTTTAAATTTGTTCTTCTCAATCTTCAAACTTTAATTATGCTAGGGAAACTGAGTCCCATCGAGCATGATAAAATTGTTGGTGTTATATATTTACACCTTAGTAGAGAAGGGGATTATTCAGGTCTTCTTACTCAAATATAGTCTAATATGGGACTAATCCTAGGCTATGGGTATCCTAATAATCAATTAGACCTTTGGAGAAGGTTGGATTCCTTTTGGATCTATCACCTATACAAAACCTAAACTAGCACTTGCTTGGAAAAGGGAGAGAGAGTTTTTTATAATAACTTATGAAATAATATAAAAGAGGTGATGCACTAATGATTTGATCACTCAAACTCATATAATACATACTATAGGATGTATTCAAAATCAAATAAAACTATTCCCACATGAATATTTCACAATAATACATTCATCAATTATCAAATTAGCATGAGGACAAATATCCACTTTCTAAATTATACTTATAATGACTTGCGAAAGATACTACACACTTCATGAAGGTGAGAAAACTCAAAGATAGATAAGGAACATACATTCACTTAACCACAGTACATGAATTCATAAGACACACTTTAATCTATCTCATAAAATGATAGAATTCAATCTTTATTGCATCAAAGGGTGTTATATTACAAATTTTGATAGAGTCTAGTCATATCAAAACATAGGGATCCTTTTATAGGATTAGAAGCCTATATTTATATAAAATGGAGAGAGAGAGAGAGAGAGAGAGAGAGAGAGAGAGAGAGAGAGAGAGAGAGAGAGAGAGAGAGAGAGAGAGAGAGAGAGAGAGAGAGAGAGAGAGAGAGAGAGAGAGAGAGAGAGAGAGAGAGAGTTGTGCATTGAAAGAGGCCCAACCCTTTCTGATAGATTAGTACCAATTCAAGGATGTTGACTCATAACCTTATCAAGAAGGAACAAATTCTATAAAATAATTGAATGTTCGTTTTCCTTATCCATCTACCTGGAGTCATTAAAAATCCATGTCATTATCTATCTAATTTATTGGTGAGGACCATGTCTTAGAATTTATATAATCATGCCACATCTACTTTGGGTGACCATGAGAACTTGCTTATCAAAAAGGTGACCCTAATGATAGGTGAGACTTATTTTTGACCACATTTACATATGTATTCATTCCAACCTAAACCTAGGTCTATCTTATAGATATTAAATTAATCTCAAACCATTAGTTTTCTTATTGTCTTTACATCAATGGGTACCTATGGACTATAAATCCCTGTTCTGAATTACAATAGGTCTAAATAGACCCATTTTGTTTCTACACAGGTCCTTTTTTTACAAAATAGGTGAACACAATTACAAAAAATAAAACCTGTAAGCTATAAATTATCAAATTAGAAGTCTATATTGAGCTTTAATGGCATGCCTTTATGTTCTTTATCTTGATTGCATGTCTATGTCTGTTTCTTGGTGTTTAGTTGAGATCCAATGGTGGAATGATGACCCTCTACAAGACCTATTTATTTTGGTCAAAACCTGCTTCCTTAGTTTGACATTGTCCATTTAATATTACTTGGGGTAATAAAATTGCTCCAACCTATCTTAATTTCTATTTGTCTCATATATCCTTACTATTAGATCTTGACCTTTTAACCCATCTCACACTATACAATCAACTATATGAATGCATGTAAGTCTTTTATATATGACTATGAAGATCCTTTAACATGTTGATTTTTTACTCGCACCATTGATCTAAATATATGAAGGAATTCACACAGTCAAATTTACCTAAACCCATTTTCCTATCAATGACCATTCACGATAGATATTTATGTATGTTTGCATGTTGGTCATATATCTATTCAGACCCACCTCCTTATTAGTTGATCTCACACCATTGGATCCTTTTCTAATTAAACACTGACTATGGATCTTGGATGTTTAATATCAAATGGCTACTTCATAAGGCCTTAATTTGATGTTTGGATGCCTATATTTGACATCCACATAAATGTATTTTATTTCTACATGAATGTCACTCATATATTTGAAAACCAATGGTCATTTATTATTACTTAAACTTGACACTTGAACAATCATCAATTGATGTTCATGAGGATGTCAATGATGTCTACAAGACTGTTAATATTTGGACCTCAATAGATGGTTGCTAAGCTTTACTTTGACATCTGCATGATCATCTCCAAGACTTTTGAAATATAATGACTATTTTCCATGGCTTAAATTTGAAAACCACATGAACATCTTATTGACTTCTTAACCTTATGTGTGTTGTTATATGTTTGCTCAAATCAAATGTAGACTATTGATCTTAGACCCATTTGAATTTAAAAGGCTATTTGTCATGTCTTGAACTTTGATGTCTATACAAATGTATTTAATGTTCATGGGATCATCACTACATATTTGGAAACTAATGGTCATTTTCTTATGCTTGAATTTGACACTTACATAACTATCGTCTTTATGTTGGATAAACTTTGTCAAAATAATACAATTTCCCTAGGGTTTTTGGCATCAGACATATTGTCATGGATAATTTCTTCAAGATTTTTTCTTCAATCACTTTCTCTAAAATAAATGAGTCTTTAAGACTTTTTTTTCAAATAATTTGTTTGAAAGAATCAAGTCTATGGAGTTCCTATTTTGGACAATTTCTTTGAAACAAATTAATACTTAGCCTTTTTGCATCAGACATTTTGTACGAAAGAATTTGGTCTTCAACAAAATTGTTACAGAATAATTTACCAAAAGAAATACTTATGCCTCTAACAATTTTTATAAAAGAAACATGATTTCAAGACTTTTATCTTGAAAAATTTATCCAAAATAAATCAAAATGCTTATCCAGATAAATTACCAAAATAATTAATACCTAACCTTTTAAAAATTGAAATACTTTGGTAGAAAGAACTTGTACTTAGCTTTTAATCATAAATTTAAACTGGTATGAGAAACTATTGCTAATATTTTTAATTCTAAAATGAAATTTTAAGGCTTGGGTAACCTATCATTGATGTCAAACTACTTTAATCACCATGAAACTTGATCAAGAACCTTCTCTTTGCTTTGTAGACCTATTTTTCAAGTATTGAAAAAGATACACTTAAAGTAAACTTAAAGTGTTTCAAAAGATTTTCAATCTACATGTGATCCTTGGATCACTCATTCCATCTAGAGAATCTATTCAAACCTTGCTCCATATTTGATCTTCACGACACTGCACTATATTTAGGTAAGTTTGCTATGTAGGCCAAAAATTAGATAACATATACATAGTATGTGATCACATCAAGTCCTAATATGCATAATGTAAATCATGGAAATATCTATAGGGTAATATTATAATATTAATAAGAAACCAAGCACACCCATAAGAGAACTAAAAATTAAAATAAAAGGAAATGGTCCAAGGAGACTTCATACAAGGTGAAAGTTTAAATGACACATAATTGAATGATTATGACATAGTTAAATGTCCACAAAGTATAGATTTATATTTTTAAATGTCCACATACAACATATTATGACACATGTAAATATCAAAATAATAAAACAAAGGCATGCAGATTGTAATCAATGGTGTATATTCAAATACTAAAACAAGTAATACAGTGTAATGCAATGTAAGAGCAAAAAGTCAAGACAATCAAGGAAGTGCAAAAAAATGAAATCATGGAATCATAAGCAACTACCATAAGCTTATCATATTATTCCTTGGATATGTGTTAAAAAAAATGTTAAATACATATAATATCAAGTACAATTAAAAATATATAATCATGGATAAAGGCATGTGGAATTACATAATCTCAAAAATGATAACGTAAATGATCATATAATATTATAACTTGGGTGTATCATGATCAAGTAAAAAGTATTCCCCCAACATACTAATGGTATGAGTAGAGGGAATGCCCAAAATTTGTATGTCCATTTATCATGTGATTGGGTATGCTTGTATCACACTCAAAATATGCATGAAATATATATGTGCATGTAAAAATAAATTATATGTTATCTACCAACATGGAACCAACAACATAGATGACAAGAAGCTAATAAGACATGTAAATTCTAAATATTTTTAGATTTTTGAGATTTTTATATTTTTTGGTATTTTAATAATATTTTAAATATAAATAATATCCTATGATCTCATCTAAGGGATGGTCATAGTTATCTCCCCACTCAAACCCTAGTGAAATAAACTGGTGATATTACCAAGGGGCATGTATATGTGTAATATCTACCACTATAGAATTTATGATGCTCTGTGTATGTATAATAAAAATTTGTGGTCATGAGGAAATAATATAATGAATGGGGTTTGTATAACCCATTATTGAGTTATTTGTGGTTTATTTTTAGTATCATAAATAGGAACATATTTGGTTTCTATAGGTAACTAAATATGTTGTGTAGTAGTAGATGAGGATTCTATAAAATCTCCTATATATCTCTAATGTAGTGGCATCTCAAGTATTGGATGCATAAGAAATGAAATTACCTGTTTATTAACCTTTCATGGAGGATTAACCTTAGTGTGTTTAATAATTAACTACAATGGTATAAACTTATTTTGTTCAAGTGGATGTTCATATGGAATTTTAGAAGCTATAACTACCATGTTGGCAGAAATGTATTTAACACACCCATGCATTATATAAGGTACCACACATAGTTTATGTATCCAAGATCATTCTAATAACATATCAAATACTGGCATGTATGGTATAATTAAGAAATTAGTGACCACATGTGCTAGGCCAACTTGTAAAGGTAAGACAATCTCACCAAGTACCTACTATGGGGTTCCATCGAATACTCTAACCACTTTGGTTGAAGGGTGTAAAACATCATGTTTATATTATAAATGTGTAACTAATTTCATGGTGAAAAAATTATTACTATCACCATTATCAATCATATAATTGTGTATAGGCTATTGGTCAAGGTATGCACACATGAATAATGAATGAATATTTGAGTCCTCATCCACAATCTCACTGTCATCAAAAGTAATAAAATGTCTCTATATCATGGGGGGTG
>JARHVA010000720.1:4032500-4140000 GCA_037957365.1 Torreya grandis | reverse complement strand
AAGATTCCATTTGAAACCAATTTATCTTATTATTGAATCATCGTAATTTTTAAATAGTGATCGAGATCCCTAGTTTCTACATTGAAGAGTATACACTGAGCAATAATCAACCTAAATCCAAGTCGATTGCATAAATATATAGGTATACATAACACATAACATGTTGAGCATGATACAAACATGTAGCTATGGATTCCTAATATAAGACATTTTGAGGGATAAATCCTCCATCTGCATTCTCAATCAAGGATTCCATAGAATTCAAGGATACATTCTTTGAAGTAGAATTATTTCAAGATAAGTATCATAACTACTTGTAATTTTCGGAGGCTATTGATTCAATTGATATATGTTTTTACTAAATGAGATAGTACTATTAAAAAGGCTATTCATCCAAGAAATTCTATCCTAAAACTACTAGAGATTTTACTTAACCATAACAAAACTAGAGTTCATGCCATGTATATACTTGCTCACATATTTATTCTTTTCTAGCAAAATATCACAAGATGCCTACCTCTTGTACTCTCACAATGAAACAGTGGTCACGTGTATCTTTCAGAATGAATTTCAAAGATATATATCCTTCAATATACTATATGTCTACTACAAAAATCACACTTGGATACAATTCAAAACCAAAACCTCAATACCAAATGTGTTTTACTCATGGTTGCTCTTGGGCCAGTCTATCACCTAGTAAGGAATGAAGCTAAAGGGGGTGATTTTGATTGACAAATTTATAATGGGAATCTAGATAGGTATGGCCTTACTCAATAGATTGTGCCCAAAATCCATTTTGTAAATTTAGATTGGGTGCCTTTACTACATATGATTCTATCACATGATGTTGCCTCTGCCTTGGGGAAGGTGACTATTTTGAGATCAAGAGAATAAATTTTGCACAAGGATAAATGCTCCACCCCCATGGGAAATTTATATATGATGTCATATTTGGTTGACGCAGTCATGGGGACCTATTATAAGGACTTTGAAAATATATGGAATTCATCCATAAATTACATAAAAAAATCTAATATGTGACAATTTTCAATTCATGCACATATATTCTTATCATAAGCATATGGTCAAAATATATGAGGATATTTATCCACAAGTATGCCAAGCCATTCATGGCTCATATATATCTGAATTGGGATAAAACATTCTGAATAATTTGAGTGGAAAGGGAGATTTTTTCCTATACCAAAACATTACTATCATCATGATCTAGGGGAATAAGGTCAAACCCTTATATCTCCCGAGGTATGTATCTGACAAGTTGGTAGACTAAGAGATTGCTTTCTAGTTATGGAATCACATTAAGGAAGACTTGGCCAAGAAAAATAAAGGATTATTTTTTGGAAGCCTAATTTCAATTAGTAGGATGGTCTACTAGATAAGGAAACATCTTGTAGATGTTGAAGGTAAGAGGAATTTTTATGGCCTTCCTACAATGGCACATAGAGATTGGGACCCCCATGGGTGGATCCAAAAACACTTTCGTGTCTTAAACATTCCTTATTAACACCATCCCTATTGTTATGACTCTTTATTTATAAATGCTAAGATATATGAAGAAGTTTTAGAGTGAGTATAAATTATTGGGTTATAGGAGTATCATTTGAAAATGATCCAAGCTAATCCTACTATTTCAAATAAGGAACTACATAGAAGAAGATCTCTCCTCAAAGGATGGTAGCATTCAATTTTTTGGATAGGGAAATCTAGAGAGCAAGAAGCTTCCTCATCTCAAGGACTTCTATTGAAATTAAAATTAAAATCAATCAAGAAATAGACTAGACTCTCTGAGCTTAGTACATATAAAGGATTATAAATGGGAAATCCAATCAACCTAGACTTTGATGAGGAGTCAAACAAGATGCAAGAATGCCTACTGCTAGCACTATTCAAGTTCCAATGGCCACCCCCTATGTGTCTACTATTTTATCTACTAGGGTGGCTACTTCAAAAGTAATAACATTTACTTCCAAAGGCTCTACCATTCAAGGAAAGAACCCATTGGTCTATACCAAAAATCCCAAAACTCCTATAGGTAGCCCCATAAAGCATGTGTCTCAAAGCTTGCCTACTCCACCTTTAAGTTTGCAGCCAAGTGGAGGAGATGAAGTTATCATCAAGGACCTAGTAGATGATTCAAATGAGGATGTTAAGTTTTAAGAGGACAAAGATCTAAGCCTCCAAGGTGACTGTATTAAACTTCAACATCAAGGTACTCAGATCTTCTCTACTTTTCCCTTAGCTTCAATTTCTATTATTGATTCAACACCTATCTCTTATGTGGAATTTCCCTCAACCTCATCCATCCATTTCATCTCCACAACCACCATTGATCCCTCTAATATCACTATCATACCATTTCCCATGGTTATTCCTTTTATACTTGTTGGTACTTTTGCTATGAGACTTCACAAAAAGAAGAAAAAAACTAGGAGAGTGCAGACTACTCTATCCACCCCCCAACTTCAAGTCTAGTCTACACAACTCTTCCTTTCACTCCCCACTTCCAATTTTATATAAAAATCCATATTAACTAGCACAAGAAAGGGGTGGAAGGGAAAACTTCACATTGTTGTAGTCCACCCACTCAAGTTGGTGGAGAGGACTGGTTAAAAATAATATGGCCATCCTTGATTGAAGTCTTGACCAAAGCTAGTAAGAAATAGAGGAGAGAAGAAGAGGAGACTGAGCAAGAAATTATTGTTACAACTATTGAGGCACCCCTTAATATTCTACCTTGGGTTATAGACATGAAAGGTTAAATGCCTAGCTACAAGGTCACTAAGCTCTCATCAGTGTCTAATTTGTTTGACCCCTTAATTGGTTCAATCCAAAGAGTGAAGAAGAGGAAGTTGAAATATGACCAAGGTATAGGCATCATCATTTAAGAGTGACAACTAGTGTTCTCCCTCATTAAAAGGTAGAACAAATAGCTTAGGTAGTCAGTGTATGAAGATAATATTTCAAACCTAGCTCAAGCACATAAGAATGTGATGGTGGCCATGCATGAAGGAATAGGTTTAGCTTGCTAGGAGATAAAGGAGGAGGTATAAGATTTCCTAGCAAAAATTAGGTAGCTCAAAGAACAATCTAGCACTGTGCACATTCTTGTAATCATTGAAGGTGAGGTCAAGGAGGCCATACCTAAATTCTATAATTCTCTAGAGGCCATGGAATTCATGAAAGATAAGATAACATCTCACATGAACCAAGGAAACAAGCTATATGTTTCTTTGGCTTAGAATAGCACTAGGCTTAAAATGCTAGTTGCCTACATAGGTAACTCATTATACAACCATCTTGATCTAAAGAATACATTTGAGGCATCTAATGGTTTAAATCTGGTTATCATCAAACATGATGAATTCAAGGAGTGGTTGAAGGTGATTTCAGCCTTAGTTCTAGAATATCAAATGTATGAGCCCCAACTTCTCTAAATTTTGAGTGGGATAAAGTTATGTAAAGAAATGGATTTTATAGGTAAATTGATTAGTAGAATCAATTTTGATAAAATTATCTAGGAAGCCACTAATTAGTTCAAGAAAAATATCCAAGGCTTGGTGGTGGAGAAGATAGAATCTGAGTTGAGCTAGGTTAGAAAGAAGGTGACTAAAGTAGAGATTTTCAGAAGTAAGTTGAAACTTACTAAGGATGAATATGCAAGACTCATAGGGCTAACCAAGAGACTTCACTAACCTTAATTACTTAACTTGGATATCGTTTGTCAATAACATATGGTAGAACACAAAGTCTATGAGGAGAATGAGGTGAAAAAGAAAAAAGATTCTGGAAATGCAACTACATATTTAGTTTCTACTTCCACTTCTACTCATATTAAAGCCCATGTATCACTCTAGATGGCATAGCCTTAGACGTATGCATGTACACATCCTGGTGGCATTTCTATTTATATCCCTTGTAAAATAGACAAATCATTATAAAATTATTTTATATTTTCTCATGCACACATTGCATGATTTTGTAAGGGCAATTTGTCTATTTATAACTTTTTAGCTTTTTCTAAAATAGTTTTAACCATAGTTAGAACTACATGCTCTAAATACAGCAAGTAATGATCATGCATAGACTTGGAGGATGAGGCAACCGCTTCCCCAAGATCTATAAATATAGCTATATCACCCAAATTTATTTTTTAGAGTCAAAGAATTTTGAATACAATAGCAATGAGAAAAATTTTGATCAACAACAAATGTGTTTGGGTATTTTCTTTCCCATTTCATGTTAATAGTTTTCATTTATATGGTTGTTTTCTTCAATAATATTTAGTGTGTTAATGTTTCAAATAGATTCTTGATTTTTTTGATTGATATGTTTGTAGACATCAAATTCCTAACACCATTTGTGTTGAAATTTTCAATCTTACTTGAATTGCACTCGAATTCACATTTTAGGTCAAAATCCATAAAACACACTAAATGGTTTAAACTTTTCATTTACAAGTGCCAATTTAGGTCAAAGTATCCCTAAATGGGGCAATACAATTTATGGGTCAACTAACATTGATCAATTCATTTTGCATCAAAATGATGATTTCACCTTTTGTGCTCTAGATCACTCTTTACTCCTAAATTCATTGGTATACACCATGTACCTTTGTTATTTTGTGTTGGAAACATCTTAAATGGAAATATGGTTCTGGTGCATCTAACATCACTTTCTAATTCTTCCTGAGTCAAATTACAACTCAATAACATGAATTGCTGACCATTTTGATTAATTGATGGCCAATTTCTAAATAATTTCACAATAAGTTTATTTAAGGCTAATTAATCCAAATCAAAAGCTTAAGTGGATTTTCCATGAGAGTTGTTGAATATTTATTTTTGGAAATTTATTTCTATTAACTACATCATTAGGTGACATCATTTCTTGGGAAGATATACCTAAGCCATAAATGCCACAAATATCAGGATTATGGGTCACCCATGCCTAGTTAATGCCTCCCATGTCTCTTCAATGCCCCATCTTTCAAGGTCATGATGAAGATAATTATGGATTTAATTCTAAATGTTGATTTAATCCTAAAACACACATCTTAATCTCAGGATGGATGGTTTAGGTTGATTCTAATCATTCCTAAAAATCTATAAATAGAGAGGCCATGAACATCATTTTCAAGCTTGAATATTGCAAAGTTATAATGTTAAATTATTTCCATAATCCTTTGAATTTGATCATTGATTTTGTTTGAAAGCTTCATTTATAGGATAGTTTAGTGATTTTGAATCATGATATTAGGTTTTATGGAGTGTTCTTGAGGCATTAGAGGAGTTTACCACCTTTGTTAACAAAGACAAGGATGCTTGATCAAGGGAGAACATGATTTTGAGCCACATAGGTATGGTGAGTCCATTTGGAAAGGTAATATGATGTTTCTTTCTTTAATTTTCTTTCTTTCTATCTTTTTTAGTTCCCATATGAATAGATAGGCTTAGTTAGTTAGTTCTTTATACATTTTTCATTATTTATGGACTAATGTTTGACTAACTTGCTTTGTAATCCTATCTATATCTTATCACACTTGGTGGGACAAGACGCATCCCACACATGAAGAAGATCATTTTACAGATTTAAAATATTCATTTAGACCATTAAAACTCTTTCAAATTGATTTTATAACTTTATTTTGCTATTTTTGTTTGCCACGAGTTTACACCATAACTGGCATCAACTAGTAAAATTAACATCAATTAGATAGATTAATTGACATTGGTTAATAAAACTAACATCAGTTGGATACCTGTCATTGGTCACATTGGTATAAATAATGTGTTTTAGATAACCATCATCAATTAGAAATTGTAACCATCATCAATTATATAACTGACGTCGATCACTATGTTTTTTTCTTAAAACATAAACCTGAGAGAGATCATTTTTTAGAGTTCATTATTTCAAACATAAAAGATATTCAAGGCTAAAGGACATGCTAACATTTTTATTATAGGACTAAGCTTGAAATTTTCTAAAAATATGTTTTGATCACCTTTTTCATGCTTAAAAATCAATTAGGAACCTTGTTTTGGTGTTTAACAAAAAAAAAATAGATGTTTATGGTGAATGTTTTCAAAGTTTGTAACTAAGACCAAGGGGTCAAATGAACACCACCTCATTTTCCATTTGGGATTGAAAATGAACTCACCTTTTCAAAAAAAATTGTGTTTACTTATTTTCTTCGATTAAAGTTTTATTTGGCAAAAAGAGGGATGTTGCATGTATCATCTTCTATTTGTCCCCTTTAGAGAACCCTTGGAATCAAAACTGCCATTCCTATTATGAGTAGCCTAGTCCAAGGCTTAGAAATAAAGTCATCTAAAGCACTCCCAAAAACTTGTTAAATTTTAGGTGATCTTGAAAATGACCTTAAATTCTTTCTATTTTATGCTTTATTTATTTTAATGCAAACTTGGCTTATGAGTGGGACGTCATTACCTCCCACGAATTATTTATGGAAAATTTAACCCAAAGTTTCATCTCCCATCATTAAATTCATTTGGTTCCTAATTGGAGTTTCACATGGGACATATCTACATTTGGACATTGTACTACACTAAGTGAAGAGTAGGATGTAGTGGTTGCAAAAAAGACTAGACCTTTTCACAACTAGCCAATGCTGTGGTCACCCAATTTTTTTTCTTTTCTTTTGCATCATTTGATGTGAAAGTCATTATTCAATTTATTCCCCTAGAATGATCAAAAACTTGTTATTTTAGTAGAACCCACTTTTATATACCTTTTCAATTTAACTTAAGACATTTTCTTTTTGTCATTAGCTTACTTGGTCTTGATTTGTGTCTAAAATTGCTTGTTAACTCATTGAACTTAACCAAAACACATTGTCCTCAATTTTATTGAGCACATGAGGTGTTACGCTATCCAAATGGAAAATTCATCTTTTCCTTGTTCAGATTGTTATCAAAATATTTGTGTCATATCATCCACTTTGGCATAGTCATGCTACCTAATTGAGTCTAGATCTTTCATCCAAATTGTTTAAATTCTTCATTTATAATCCACATTTGAAATTGAACCTTTCTGAGTTCTAAGGGTTGGTGTGTCAAAGTGGTATTTCCATTTGCACACTAAGCTTGTTCTAACTTGGGTTCAATTTTCCATTTGGATTGAAGGTAACTTATTAAGACTCAAAATCACATTATCATCTTAGTGGACTCAAGTCATCTTGCGTATTGCTCATGTTTTGAGTCCTAAAACATATTTTATCCTACTGGAATCATGTGGTAACATTTTGCTACCTATTTGGTCCTATCTTTATAATTAGTAATTCATGTATGTTTTTACATCTTGAGTTTCTTATTTCATTTTGCCTTCTTCATAATATGGAGAGATTTCCTCTAAGCTTCTAGGGTCAACTTGTCAAAGCTGAAACTAGATTTTATAGTGTAGGTGTATCATAAATATCTAGGTTTTAGTGTATTAGTTCTCACCTTAGGTCTTTGAGTTACCTTACCCTCTTCTGATCTATATGATTTCAACCTTACCCAAGGTTGAGTAAACTCATGAATCAAATCTTCTAAATTATGCATGGTTTCAAACCAACCTC
The DNA here is from genome assembly GCA_037957365.1 of Torreya grandis. Lineage (NCBI taxonomy): Eukaryota > Viridiplantae > Streptophyta > Pinopsida > Cupressales > Taxaceae > Torreya > Torreya grandis. Next base: position 4,132,397 of record JARHVA010000720.1, on the reverse strand, counting down.
CCTTATAGTCTCATTGGTACCATGGTCATTTTTTTAAAAGAGAGCCAACACATACCTTGTTTGGTTGTCAGGCAGTGGTCCAAAGTTATTCAAACACACATAACATCTCTTTTAGGCATGACTCAAAGGTTCACTCGTAGTGGGGCCTCTAATGGCCTTAGTTATGAAGATGAGCAGTTTTATAATGGTCAAGATAACCCTATTGGTTTTTATGATATCCCTATAATAGTAGGATTCAAAGATGATTACAATGAATATCAACCTCAAGAAGATCAAGATGAAGCCCTTATTAGATTGATAGAATCAGGTGCTAGACTACCTTTTAACTTTCCTACAAAATAATTGCATACTTTAGTTAGAGAAAGAGAATAATGAAGTCAAGAGAAATAATTGCATACCTTCTTCCTCTAACAAAGGAAAATAAATACAAATAGAGTCAAAACCCATAAATTTGGATCTTCTAGCTAAGATCAAGATAATAAGTCAATGATATTCAGATCAACCTATTGTAGACTTAACTGACTCCCTAGTTACTACTTCAATTCATAATGATGCTTCAAAAGAACAAGGAAATGTGGTTCAAAGTATGCAACAAATATTAGATGAGGACATTACCATAGTGTATCAAGGTAATCTAAATGACTAGTTAAAGTCACAAGAGACCTTACAAAGTGTTCCATTTGACACAGAACATACATTCTTCAATCATCAAAAACCTCTTGTTACTTTACAAACTCAAAAACCTAAACATTCAATTTGAATTAAGTAAATCCCTTAAGACAATTTGGCTAGTTCTTTTCAACCAACCCAAAAATTAGTAAATAAATATAGAAATTTCCAAAATCAACAAAATAAAAAATAGCCAAATTTAGGGAATGTTTTATAATCCAAGAATCAAAGGCCTATATTCTCAACTCAAGGAGTAAATCAGAACCAAGTCATGGATCAAAAGGTATACACTCCCTATAGATCCACACAAAACCAAGGGCACGTTCCATCCCAATAGCAACAAAACCAGGGGTACATTCCACCCCAACAACAATAAAACTAGGGGCACATTCTACCACTAAAAACATATTATTCAATCCACAAATGCACCAAACATGAAAGAATGGAATTCTATGAAGGAAATTATTTAAAGATTGGAGATGAATAATAGAATCAAAAAGTCTAAATTTGATGAGATATGCCCATAACCATTTGATTTATCTATTCTATAAAACCCCTTTCCACCTCATTTTGAGGCACTCAAATTTGACAAGTACAAGGGAAAAGGAGATCCACATGAACACATACAATCATTATTTGTCTTATGTCAATAGGTTTTTTATAGCAATGAGTACTTCATATGACTATTTTAATGAAGTTTAGTGGGACAAGCTCTTGATTGGCTACTTAAACTACCCAAGGGATCAATTATGGATTGGAATGACTTATCAAAAAAGTTTGTTAACCATTTATCATATAACATAGAACATGAATTGACTATTATTGACTTATGTAAATCTAAGAAGCATGATGGTAAAAGTTTCACCACATATCTATAAATGTGGAGAGCATTGGTAGGCTACTTTCAACATAATTTGCTAGATAAATAGTTAGCTGATATCTTTGCATAGAATTTTCATCCTAAAGTTATGCATAATCTATGGTGAGTTTGTGCTAACTCATTTGAAGAAATTATTGACAAAGGAGTACAGATTAAGAAGGATCTTATTGTTAAGAACCTTGTTCAAATTTTTTCACAAGGTCAAGCATCTAATCAGAATAAATCACCAATTTAAATAGTTATGTAGGATAAGCCTAAAGGATTTAGAAAAAATAATAACATGGTTACAAATAGGGTGACTAAAACAAGACATGTACAAATGGCACAAGCTATGCCTCCTCCAAATGTACAATTCACTCCCCTAAATACACTACTTACTTTGTAGAGACAACCTCCACAAAGGACATTTTATAACAATTTTAGAGTCTTTAGCAAGCTAGGAGAATTAGTTCAAATAGTATTATAAAAGCTCATTATAGCTAATTTAATTATATGGCTAGTATCAAGGCCATTTCCTCAATATCAACCAAAACCAGATTGGTACAAAGAGAACAAATGGTGTAACTTTCATCATGTTGTTGGTCACAGTGCATATCATTGCATTCAAGTATGACATATTATTAAGGACTTTATTGAAAGTGGTGAACTAGAAATTAAGTTGGCCCCTAATTAGGACACAAATCAAGATATGGAAATCGATAAAGATCCCTTTCCTCGACATGATCCACCACCACCAAGAAATAATCAAAATGGTCACAATCAAGGATAGAGGCAAAATCAAAACCAATAACGAATTCAAAATCATAATGAGCATAATCAAGATCATAATGCCCATACTAATAATGTGGCTTATAAAAACATATCTTATGACTATAATAATACTATGGGATACATTTTTACAACCCACATTACCACTATTACTTTAAAATATGTGTCCAATCTCATGTTCCTTGTGTTAATCATGGGATATACTAAGAGGGGGGGTGAATCAGTGTATCATATATCTTATAAAACTTTCCCTTAATCAAATTCCACTTAACCAAACATTCAAGATATGTAATAAAACTAAAACAATAAACACACCACAAGATAGAGAGAAACACCAAATATAATGTGGAAACCCAATGTGGGAAGAACCACAAAGAATAATATCAAGTATATGAATGAGCACCAACTCAAACAATATTCGCAAGCACCAACTTTTAGGAGCACCAACCCCTTTGCTGAGCACCAACACAACAACTATTTGTGAGCACCAACCCCTTTGCTGAGCACCAACACAACAACTATTTGTGAGCACCAACCCCTTTACTGACCACCAACACAGCAACAATTCATGAACACCAACCCATAAGAGCACCCACCCCTTTGCTAAGCACCAACACAACAACAATTCATGAGCACCAACCCACAGGAGCACCAACCCCTTTATGTATACAACACAACTATCTCTCAATGTTGCTATCTCGACAAATGATAGTTCATTAAAACATTTCTTTCCTCTCTCTCACCTTTTCTCTTATAAGCTAGATATAACAAATACGAATCATATTCATCTCTCATAAAATGCTCTTCTAATCTAGATATTATTCTCTCAAATTAAAATCTATCTCACATATTACAAATGGCTTCTCAAGCCTTTATTTATAGCTTTCTAAATGACCTTTGGCCTTCCCCCTTTGTGACCCTTCAATCCTCATGGAAAATGGTGCCAAACTTGTATGACCCTTCATATCCTTGCCTTTGAAAAGTCATGTGGTGACCCTTCATGAGCAAAAATGTCTTTCCCTATTTTGTCTTTACCTTGGTGAATTTTTGTATTCCTCAAAGTGTCCCTTCATGAGAAATTGTGCCCTTCTTCTTTATCTTCACTTGGTGACTCTTGGAATTCCCCAAGATGACTCTACATGGGAAAATGCATCCCATTCTTCTTTTGTCTTTACCCTGTGACTCTTTGACTTCTCCATGGGCCCTTCTTTTGTCTTATATGAAACCAAAAACATATTCATTAATATCAAATAAATATTAACACACATTAGCTAAGATATATCTATTACAAACATTATTAAATGCAATGGGGCCATGATCACTAATAATGTTAGACCTTTGATATCAATGACAATATTTCCAACAATCTCCCCCTTTTTCTTTGATGGTAACCTCAATCTTGAAACTGCCACATCCTAAATCTTACACATACTATCATCTAAAAATATACATTAACTCCCCCTTACTGTAGTAACATGTACCTAGTCCTTGTACCTATTTTTGCACTTATACCTATACCTTTTATTCTCCCCCTTTTACATCAATTACTAAGGGCCTACTTGTAGCTAACACTGAGCTCCCCCTCAACTGATGCTGAACATCAATGGTAGGATGTAATAGAAATTACTCCCAACTCCTCTTGTAGATCTTTGAATGTGTCCTTTGATCATGCCTTTGAGAAGATATCAGATAATACATACAAATTGTTCCCTGTCCTTTGAACATCTACAATCAACTCATTTGAATCTTTTCTTCTAATCTCACAACCTTCTGCATGAAACTTTAATGTGTATCCTTGATCACATATTTGACTAACACTCAATAGATTATGCTTAAGACCTTTTACATATAAAACATTCTTAGTCTTAGTTCTACCATAATCCAAACTCAAAGTACCTTTTTTGGCTATATTGGTAGTGGTTTTGTCTCTAAATCTCACTATGCCACCATTGATCTTCTTTAGAGTTATGAACTTACTTCTATCTCCTATCATATGCCTCAAATATCCACTATCAACTAACCATGGCTGATCTTTATTTCTTATCTGTAGAGCTGTCTGAACCATCATAGAATATATAGGTTGTTTCTTCTACCATGAACAAGTCTAAACTTCCTTCTTGATGAATGGAGCTTTAAAACTTTGATCCTTCTTCTTGATGAATGGAGATTTGAAACTCTAATCCTCTTAACTGACTCGAACATGCTTTTATATTACCAAGCTATGTGTTTGAAGTTGTTGCACTTATAGCATACTATGGTCTCTTCATCAAAACTTGATGGAGGATCAAAAAAGTTGTAGCTTTTGTTTAACTCTACTTGACTTTCCTTCTCCTTATTTATGAAACTGTTAACTCTTTCTCTACATTCTAATTTGTTGTGACCATATCCATTATAATAAAAATACTAGCCATAAAAATAATACCTATTTATATATCTCTGAGTTCATTGCCTTTTGTAGCTTTGTTCCCTCCAGCCTTCTCTATTTAAAATGTCCTTTTTACTCTTCACTTTTCCCCTTTTTATTTCCTCATTTGTAAGAGCTTCAGCATAGCTCTTTTTCTTTTCAAATCTGATCCGTGTCTTATCTGAATTTGATTTTTGACTTTCCAATATCTTATTTAGCATGTTAGCGCTATCCTCAAATTTTGAATCACTAACTACTGTATCATTGACTGCTTTCTCAATATCTTCTTTTAAAGAGGCAATTTCAATAACATACCTTTCACATTATTTTCTTGTTATTTCCAACTATACTATTAGATCTTCTTCATTCCTCTTGCCTTCTTCCAAGTGTGTTGTTAGATCATCAATAATTCCCTTTGAATCCTTTTCATTTTTCTTGATCTGATGCATCAATCTTCAATTCTTCTTCTCAACAACTTCTAACTCTTCTAAGGCACAAATACATTCTCCTTCCATATTCTCTTCAGCTTCCTCCTCTTCTTCTTCTTCTTCTTCTTGATCATCTTCATGTATGGCCATAAATAGAATCTCTTCTTCTTCTTAATCATTGACTCCACTATCTTCGGCTGAGCTAAGATCCTTAGAACATAGGCTCTTCTTCTCGAATCCCTTCTTGGATTTGCCTTTGAAATTCTTCTTGTATGTAGACTTTTCTTCTTCATCATCATTACCCTTATTTGGGAATTTAGCCAAAAAATGTCCAATATTTCCACAATTAAAACATTTAAAAGGTAATTTTCCTTGATATTTAACTTTTCCCCTTTTCAGATAGTGAATGAAAAGTGTTCCATTGTCATCTTCATCATCACTAGAACTATCACTTGATTCTTGAATCTTAGCTTTCTATTTATTTGATGTCTTGAAAGGTGTTTCTCTCTTTGAAATTTTATCTTGTTTAGTCTGCATCTCATATGCCGTGAGAATACCATGAAGCTCATCCATCTTTAGCTTAGCTAAATTCTTCATCTCCTCAATTGCCAAAACCTTTGCATCATATCTCATTGGTAGAAATATCAAAACCTTTTGTGCCACCATTGGCTCTTCTAATGTTTCTCCAAGACCTTTAATCTGATTTACTATTTGATCAACTCAAAAGAGATAACTTGTTATATCTTCTTCTTCTTCCATCTTCAAACATTCAAACTATCTTATTAAAGTCTGAAGCTTAGCTTGCTAAACTTTTCTATCACCTTTATAAATATTCTCAAGTTTACCCAAGTTTCATGAGCAGATTTATATTCCATAAATTTAACAAATTTAGATTCACATAAACCACTTAAATTAGCATTTAAAGATTTAGCATTACATTCACTTTCCTTCTTTTCTGCTAGAGTAATTACAAGTGTCTATGGCTCTTCATATTCCTCCACCACTGCTTGCCATATGTTGAATCTAAGGGCCATCAAATGAATCTTCATTCTCATGCTCTAAAAAGCATAATTCATCTCATCAAACAAAGGTGCCTTATTTTTATAAAATCCTTCATGTGATCTAGCCATTATGCTTTCCCAATCTACCTTCAAGCTATAAAACTTTTCAAAAGGAACCTACTCTAATACCAATTATTAAGCATAGGATATACTAAGATAGGGAGTGAATCAGTATATCATTTATCTTATAAATATTTCCCTTAATCAAATTCCAATTAACCAAGAATTCAAGATATGAAATAAAATTGAAACAATAAACACACCACAAGATAGAGAGACACCAGATATAACATGGAAACCCAATGTGGGAAAAACCATGGAGAATAATCTCAAGTATATGAATGAGCACCAACTCAAACAATATTCACAAGCACCAACTTGTAGGAGCACCAACCCCTTTTCTAAGCACCAACATAGCAACTATTCATGAACACCAACCCACAAGAGCACTAACCCCTTTACTGAGCACCAACACAACAACAATTCGTGAGCACCAACCCACAAGAGCACCAACCCATTTTTTGAGCACCAACACATCAAAAATTCATGAGCACCAACCCACAAGAGCACCAACCCCTTTGTTTAGCACCAACATAGCAATAATTCATGAGCACCAACCCATAGGAGCACCAACCCTTTTGTGTATACCACACAACTATCTCGCCATGTTGTTATCTCAACAAATGATAGTTCATTACAACATCTCTTTCCTCTCTCTCACCTTTACTCTTCTAAGTTAGATATAACAAATACAAATCATATTCATCCCTCAAAAAATGCTCTTATAAGCTATATATTACTATCTCAAGTCAAAATCAATCTCACATATTACGAATGGCTTCTCAAGCCTTTATTTATAGCTTTCTAAATGACCTTTGGCCTTCCCCCTTTGTGACCCTTAAATCCTCATATAAAATGGCACCAAACTTGTATGGCCCTTCATATCCTTAATTTTGAAAATTCATGTGGTGACCCTTCATGATCAAAAATGTCCTTCCCTCTTTTGTCTTTACCTTAATGACTTTTTGTATTCCTCAAAGTGTCCCTTTATGAGAAATTGTGCCCTTCTTTTTTTGTCTTCACTTGGTGACTCTTGGAATTCCCCAAGATGACTCTTCATGGGAAAATTCATCCCATTCTTCTTTTTTCTTTACCTCATGACTCTTTGACTTCTCCATGGGCCCTTTTTTTGTCTTATATGCAACCAAAAATGTATTCATTAATATTAAATAAATATTAACACACATTATGCAAGATATATCTATTACAAACATTATTAAATGCAATGGGGCCATTATCACCAATAATGATAGACCTTTGACATCAATGACAATATTTCCAACACCTTGCAACATGGGACCCATCATTATAGGGTCAGCACCCTCTCCACCTAGTAATACCATGTTGAGTTCACATCATCATATTGCTACTCTATTTACATGGGTTACTAATCTTGAAAAATAACACCTTTCTTTTAATTATAAAAGCTCCTTCTTGACCCAAAATTGTATCAATATAGTTAGTCACCTGTGAGTCACCATCTAAAGCCCTTTTCCTTCCTCTTCTAATTATAATAACTCCTTACTAGCTCTAGGTTGTGCAGTCACAACTAGACACATGTGAGTTACCATCCAGGGCCCTTTACCCACTTATTCCATAAAACCCACTGATAACATTGTGCCAACAGTTCCAAAGCCAAATACTATCCTAACAAAGGCTAAAATAGTTCAATCCATAATTTAAAGGCATTATAGTTTGATGGATCAATTAGATAAAACCCTTATACAAATTTTTATATTAAAACTCTTACGAATATCTGATGTCCATAGAACCATCTTCAAAAAACTTTTAAAAGTGTCTATTGTGCCTAATTATATAAACCTTATTCATTTCCAAAACCTAGTTGGAGACTTTTCTTCATTTTGGCAAATCACATTTGATCAAAAAGACATGTCCACCCTCGACCTAAACCATAATAATGCACTATACATTGAGATAATCATTATGGATCACAAAATCAAGTGGGTTCTTATAGATAATGGTCTAGGTTTAAACATCATATCTCTTAAATTGGTATGATGATTGGGATAAATATGATAAAGACATTTAGCTAGAAACTATTACAATTAAGGCTTATGACAATGCTGAGAGTGAGTCATCTGGTACAATTTGGTTGCCAGTCATGGTTGGGTCTATTTCTTATCACACATTATTCCATATTATGGATATTGAGCTTCCTTATAACATACTTCTTGGTCATCCTTAGACCCATGAAGTATAGGTACTTACCATCTACTCATCACCAATGCCTTGAGTTTTCCCATGATGGGATCAAGGTTACTATTCCCATTGATTAGTAGCCATATCAATATTGCAAACATCTTGAAGTAGAATTTCATAATTATAAATATTGCCCAGGTTCTAAATTCACTAAAAAGAAGAACAAATCCATCATTTCTCATCCATATCCATCTAATTATATAGATCTTGGTGATCCAGCCTCCACTTCAGTCGATCAATTTCCTGTAGCTCTAGCCAAGTAGGTTATTATTAAAGACATAGGCATTTCCATGTACCATCTAACGGACATCCTCCATATTAAAAAATTACCAAAATACCCTAAACCATTTGGTAATCCTAAAACTTCCTAGACTCCTAGCAAACTCGATCATATTTGGCAACCAAAGAAGAAATAACCAAAACCTCCTATGGTTTTTGTACCTACAATTACACCCAAAAAAGATCAAGAGGCTTTTATCAAGGGAGAATAATTATGTTCTAAAGGCCTTACTAATTGTTTTCAAAATCCAAAGTATCTGATCCCTAACAAGATAATGGATCATCTTGGAAAGGCCTTGGTCCATAGGTGCAAAGAATTTTAGAGCCCTTATTAGCTAGAGTTATCAATTAGAATCATGGTCTCAAATTTAAACCACTAGAGGATGACCTCATGAAATTTGATAGTGACTCTTCTAAAGTGACTAGTAACAAGACTCTTAGTAGTGACATAACATCCCATTATAGACTTTTTGATGAGTTTTCTGACCCATATTTGTTTGATTCAAATTTTATATTGACCATAACACATATTAGAGATTCCCATCCTAAATCAAAAACTTGTCCTAGTGGTGTTTCCCTTCCTGAAGCAGGACATTATATATTTACCATTAACACTTCCCATCCTAAATTAAATATTGACTTTAGCCTTTGCCTTTGCCATCCTAAAATCATAGATTGGGATTAGAAAAATTTGGTCATATGCGTCAATGAGTTTCAAAATAAAGAATCAATTGCAAAATACATGAGCCTATGAAATGCATTCCCCATTGGTGATCATAAGCAGGGTTTCAATTTTTCATTGGATCATTCTACCTACTTTGGAGATCAAGCAAAATTTCTTGGTCATAATAAAGATCAAACATCAAGATCTTTAGGTGAAAACCTCTTTGAGGTACTTGTTGATCAACGAAAAAGTAAAGAAAAAAACAAGTCTTTGAGTGAAAACCTATTTCAAGCGCTCTTAGGCAAGAAAGTTTTCTCATCCCCTCATGATGTAGAAAGTCCATCTATCCCAAGTTCCATAACTAGTATAAGCATCTCTTAATAATAAAATCAAATATTTGAGCATCTTGCTCTTGAATTTCTAGAGATTTTTACCAATTGGCCTTTACTTGAGAAGGTAGATTCTGATTCTTCATATTATCTAGATCTTTGGGAGGAACAACAAGAAGATATAACAGAGTAAAATTATCATGATCATACATTACCTAAAATTTTATATGGATCCACACTCCTTATGGAGAGCACAATAGAAGTGAATTTGGGAACCCATGAGGATCCCAAAATTGTTTATCTTGGAGCTTCCCTTACTGAAGTAGAATCTGAACATATTATATCCATTCTTAAGGATTATATAGACATATTTACATGGGAATACTCTAACATGTCAGGATTGGACCCAAATTTAGCTGTGCATCATCTTATTTTTCACCCTAGTGCTAAACCAATCAAGAAAAAATTAAGAAAGATGCATCCATGCATCACCCTTTTAGTTAAAGCTGAGTTGGAAAAGTTGTTAGGAGCCAATTTTATCAGACCACTAGACTACTCTAAATGGGTTTCTAACATAGTACCAATGAGTAAAAATACCCTATGCATACGTATTTGTATTGATTTTTTTGATATCAACAAATCATGCCCCAAAGATGATTTTCCTTTGCCTAACATTGACATGATCATCAACTCAACTGCTAGGTATGAGATGTTATCCTTAATGGATAGATTTTTTGGTTACAAATTGATCTAAATAGCCCCTAAAGATCAGCATAAGACCACATTCACCACTCCATGGGGGAAATTTTATTACCAATTCATGCTATTTAGTTTGAAGAATGTTGGAGCCACATATTATCATGTAATTACTATCAGTTTCCATGACATTATGTATGACATTGTCAAGGACTATGTTGATGACATACTAGTAAAATCAAGAACAAGATCTGGATATCCTGACATTCTATGAAGAATATTTGAGAGGCTTCATACATATAAAGTCCACTTGAATACTAATAAATGTATCTTTGGAGTCACATCAAGAAAATTTCTAAGGTTCATTATATCACAATGAGGGATCAAAGTCGAACATGTAAAGGTAAATGCTATTATGGAAATGCCTCCACCAAACAATATTAAATAGTTGTGAGGTCTACAAGGAAAGATCTAATCTATAAGTAGGATTATTTCTTAATTGGTAGATAAATGCCACCCATTTACCCATCTCTTAAAGAAATGGGTAACATTTTAGTGGGATAAAGATTGTCAGAGAGCATTTTCAAAGCTTAAAACATACTTGGCCAATCTGCCAGTCTTATGGCATCCAACATAAGGAAATCCACTACTTCTTTATATATCAACAACATAACATGCACTAGGGGTACTTTTAGCTTAGCATGATGATGATGATGATGAATGATGATGATGATGATGATGATGATGATGATGATGATGATGATGATGATGATGATGATGATGATGGTAAGGAACACATTGTTTATTATTTAAGCTACACATTGGTAGCCTATAAACATAATTATATGCCTATTGAGAAGGCATGTTTAGCTATGGTGTTTACCACTTAGAAATTGTGACATTATATGCTAAATAACAAAACTATTATTATTTCCAAGGTAGATCCTCTCAAGTTCCTCTTATCTAAAGTAGCTCTTTAAAGATGCATGGATAAATGGATTATGCTCCTTAATGAGTTTGATATTGAGTACCAAAATCAAACTTCAATCAAAGGATAAGTTCTTACTAACCAACTTGTAGAAGCTCCTATTATGGCCACTCAACCTCTCAAATTTGACCTTCCACATGATTCTATCATGAAAATAGAACAAACATCACAAAAAATTGAATAGTGGACTCTCTATTTTGATGGATCCTTCACATCTTGATGGTCTAGAGCTGGCATATTTTTTATCATGCCACAGGGGGATTTAATTCCCAAAGCATTCCATATACAATTTCATTATACAAATAATATGGCTGAATATGAGGCATTAGTTACAAGGCTCCATCTTGTTATACAATGGGATATTCAAAGCTTAAAGGTCTATGGAGATTCATAGCTAATCATAAATCAGACAACTAACATGTATCAAATAATAGATGATAAGATTGTTCCTTATAAGTAAATTATCGATAACCTCAAAACACATTTTAAATATATGTGGTTTGAGCAAGTTTCACGAGTCAATAATAGATCTATCGATGCCATGGAAACAATTGGTTCCATGATTTAAATGCATAATAGTTCTAAATAGTATCAATTCCTAATTGAAAATCTTCTTCAATTGACACAATTTTATCATATTTAGAGAGGATGTGTACTGTTGATGATCCTAATCTCTCACCTAAGCTACCATGGTACGAAGATTTTTATAACTATTTTCATAGTCATGTATTTTCCACCAACCTTTCTAAAAACAACAAAAAACTATTATTTCATTGCTTAACACATTATATCCTCCTTGAAAACACTCATTATCACAAATTATATGATGGAATGTTTCTTCATTATTTATCTTTGAGACAATCCAAGCTGGCACTAAAGGGGGTTCATGAAGGAATGTGTTGGGCCCATACCAGTGGTGTAGTCCTAGCCAAGAAACTCCTTAAAATAGGCTATTATTGGCCCAAAATGGAGATAGATGCTTGTAATTATGTAAATAAGTGTGTTCCTTGTCAACAACATGGAAAATTGATACATGCAGGTTCCTTACATTGCAATCAATTACAACACAATGGCCATTCTCAACATGGGGTCTCAATCTCATTAAAAAAATTAACTTGACATCTTCAGATGGCCATAAGCACATTTTGACTACAACTGAGTACTTTACCAATTGGATTAAGGTCATTCCTCTCACTTATATGACCAAGAAACAAACAGCTAAATTCATTCATTACCATATCATCTATCAATATGGCATCCGAGCCTGTATTAGATCTGATAATGGCATATCCTTTTTAAACCAAGATGTGAAATCTCTTTGTGGAAAATTCAGTATCAAGCACAAGAAATCCTCTCCATATAACATGCAAGGCAATGGACAAGCTGATGCATCAAACAAAACCATTCTATCCATATTAAATAAGATTATCAATGATGTTAGTCTTAATTGGCACTTGCAACTCTTTCTTATCCTTTGGGATTATTGAACCAATCATCACACCCCAACTGGAGCTACTCCATACTCCCTTATTTTTGGCACTGAATCTATCATCCCAGTCAAGATTGAGATCTCATCATTAATAATATCACTAGATAACATTGAAGATAATGAAGACTATAGATCCTCATGACTATATGAACTATAGCTTCTTGATGGTAAGCATTTGGCTACCCTAGAAAACTTGTAAGCCTATCAAAATAGGTTGTGGAGAAGCTAAAACAAATGCATTCTACCTCAAGAATTTGATATTAGTGACTTAGTTTTGAAAGAGAACCAAAATAATATTAATGTTTAACCCAAAAAGAAAGGCGAGTTTTAGCCTAATTGGTTAGGACCATATATTTTCACAATAAATTATGGATCAGGAGCATATCAACTGGTTAAACCTAATGGTGAAGAACTTTTAGAGCCCATGAACATCATACACCTTAAGAGGTCCTATGCATGAACAAATTTGAGCCATTATCTATAATACCCCTGACTTGGGGGAAATTTATGATATCATAATTTTATTCCACCCTTTTATCTTACCTCAAATGCATTTTATACTACCCTGGTCCACTTTTCATGATTCTAGATAGTAAAGGCTTTAAATCCTTAGCACTCTAAACACATTCTTCATCCCATTATTATTTCTTAGTTATATCTAAGGCATGTTATAAGCTTGAACACTTTTTATCCCTTGACCAATTATGATCTCGATTATGTCTCATGAACATTATGAACATCCTCAACTATAGTTCTATAAAGCAATTCAGCCAAGATAGTATTATGCAATTTTATACAAGTGAATAGAAACATATTCTTAGTTATACACCATTTCTACACTATTATAAATAAGTGAATACCAATACTTCTTTTTTAATTTAGGTTGCACATTATTCTATATCACATTTGCTACACTTTATTTTTTTATCAAGATCTTTGCTCTCATTGATTTATGAGCATGGGTCATTACAACCAGCTTAGTTATCTTATTAGAACCTCTACTCTTAGGACATGCATCTCCTCTACTATATGGTCCCACCTTGTGCATATTTTATCCCAAAAACACTAAAAACATTAGAAATACTATGAAAATACCAAAAACATTAGAACAGGATCCACAAAAGAATAAAAACATTGTCTCATGCTTTCATACATTTGTACATTCCTATTCTACCATGCTATGCTCTTGATGTTTTGTAATCATAGAAACACTAGTTCATTTCATCTTGTCCCATACACTTGCCATTTTTTAAGATCATTCTTTCTCATCTCATCAGCTTCTTGTTTACTAGACCATTCTTGTTTGTTTTTCATATCTTCCATTTCTTCTATAACATTAATCATGCTACTATGATCATCATTTTTATTCTATCCCATTTCTTGTGAGAACTACATTTGTCTTGAAGTTCATGTTGGAACATGCATCCATATAACTATGTAGGCAGTGTCCACATGTCTTATACATCTAGATTTAGCTCAGCTAACCCCTTCTTTTTCTTCTCTTCCCCCATTTCTTCTATCATTATTCTTCTTTAATTAGGGAATAATTTTCATGTCATTGTTCTTTGTTATGATGTGGTAGAAAGTAACGCCTCTACCACATAGACATGAACATTTATCTTTAAACCACATTAACTTGGTTTTTGTTTGTGCGTGTTTGTTTGAGTTTTCCTGGTGTTTTGTTGTGTTTTTTTGGTGTTTTGTTATGATTTTTCACCTCTCCTTTTATTTTTTTCTCCTTTTCTATTTTTATTATTTCTTGTCTCATCTTGGTCTTGTGTTTCCTTAATTGTTTTTTGCTTATCTCTTTTATGTTTTAGAACATCTCAATGATTCACATGCATCTTGATTATTTATATCTTGATCCTATGTTATTACATTGTTCTTGGACCATTTTATTTAATTGATTGTTGTTGGTGTCTTGTTTTTCTATTTGATTTTTCTCTTTTGTGTTCAAGAATGCCCTGATGGTCCACATGGATCTTGATTATTCATATCTTGGTATCATGTTATTAAGATGTTATTTCCTTTTGTTTTTAAACATTTTTGTTCCTACTTAAGTCTTGATTTATCATATCTTTATTTCAAGCTAGGTTCATTCATGTTTGTCTTTTTATTTGTTTTAACTTTTTTGTTTAAATGTAAATCATTGTAACTCTAGTTTTGGTCATTGTTTTACCATTATCCTTAGTTATAGTTATTCACATTTGAACTAGCTCAACACAATTAGATTATTATGTCATTTTGAGTTATTCATACTTGTGATGCCTAATTTCCTTTTCTATAGCAAGCACTTTGTGCTTAGGTCTCAAAGTCTTAAGGTCAACATCATCTCTAATGAATGATTCTCAAGAACACTTTATAAAACCTAGGCTAATGATATGGAATTAGGCTTCTAGGTAGCATGCATTTTAGGCTTGTTTCTCTATGATTAGACATACATCTCTTTGCATACATTATAAGTTTAATCAAATTCTTGGTCTATTTTTCAGCATTCCTCATTCCATTCTCTCCTAAACATGGGTGAACTACATTTGCCTAAAGTTCATCTTGAAACATGAGTCCATGGAACTATGTAAGTAGTGCTCAATATCTATTAAGGTTGGCTCAGATATATACATTCTTATTTTCATCTCTATCATAAATTTGTGCATACTCATATGCTTGGTTTATATGGCTTTCTAAGCCATTACACCATCACATGTACATTTACACTCGCTCAATTTAACCTATATTTTGGGTTATATCCTTCAGCTATTTTGCTTACCAATTACCTAGGCTAGGGGCCAACATTTGAAACATATCTTAATCAAATCAGCTCTATAGGGGAAATATCATTATTTATTCTTTATCAATGATTGAAACTTACCCTACTAGGGTAAAACTATTCTATCATGATCAAATATGCACTACTAGAGTCCTTATTATATGCTCCCTAGAGACCTTATTCTAGTGGATCTTCCCTTCCTAAATTAGAACATTATCTCTTTTCCTCTAATTCTAAGCTCTCCACATTAAAGCCCATAATGGGAATATTTTAGTATGAAACTTGTCTTAGGATTGATCAATGTCATAAACATGTACCTTGTACTCTCAAATTGGGTATGTTTAAAGTGTGTCCCTTACATTTATAGATTGTATCTTTCCCATTACCCCTATCTATGGAGCCTATTATACCTATAATTATATTTTGATCATTGATGGTAATCACATGTGAAAGCATTAGCTCATTTGGATGTGATCTATTCCATGGGTTAACCTCTCACTTTCTCTCTCTTTTTGAGAGTCCATCCTTCTCTTTCATCCTAGTATGTCCTCTTGAGGGGGCATCATGGGTCTATTCTAATTTCTTCTTAACAACTCTTTTCTTTGAAAATAAACTGCTTCACTTGAATGTCACTCTATGAATTCTCAAATAGGGGCAACTTGTACGCATCCAATTCTTAACACCATTTGTGTTGAAATTGTCAATCTTACTCTAATTACACTAAAATGCACATTTTAGGTCAAAATCCATAAAATGTGATAAATGGTTCAAACTTGTAGTTTACAAGTGTTGATTTAGGTTAAAGTAGCCCTAAATGGAGAAATAAAATTTATGGGTCAGCTAACTTTGATCAATTCATTTCGAGTAAAAATGATGATTTCACCTTTTGTGCTCTAGATCACTCTTTTCTCCTAAATTCATTAGTATACACCATGTACATTTGTTATTTTGTGTTAGAAACATCCTAAATGGAAATATAGTTCTCATGCATCTAATTTCACCTTCTAATTCTTCCCAAGTCAAATTATAGCTCATTAATATGACTTATGACAATTTTGATTAATTGAGGGCCATTTTCCAAATAATTGCACAAATGTTGATTAACTTTGTTTAAGGCTAATTAATCCAAATGAAGAGCTTAAGTGGATTTTCCATGAGATTTGTTGAATATTTATTTTTGGAAAATTGATTTCTATTAACTACATCATCAGGTGACATAACTTCTTGGGAAGACATCTCTAGGCTATAAATGCCACAAATATTAGGATTATGGGTCATCCATGCCTAGTTAATGCCTCTGATGCCTCTTTAATGCCCTATCTTCCAAGATCATGATGAATATAATTATGTATTTAATTCCAAATATTGAATTAATCCTCAACCACACATCTTCATCCCAATATGGATGGTTCAGGTTGATTCTGATCATTCCTGAAAATCTATAATTAGAGAGGCCATGAATATCATTTTCAAGATTAAATATTGCAAAGTTATAATGTTAAATTGTTTACACAATCCATTGTATTTGATCATTGATTTTGTTTTCAAGCTTCATTGATAAGCTAGTTTAATGATTTGGAATCATAAGCCTAGGTTTTATGGAGTGTTCTTGAGACATTAGAGGAGTTTACCACCTTTGTTGACAAAGAGAAGGATGCTTGATCAAGGGAGAACATGATTTTGAGCCATATAGGTATGGTGAATCCATTTAGGAAGGTAATATGGCATTGTTTTCTTTCATTTTTTTTCTTGCTTTTCTTTATTATTCCCATAAGAATAAATAGGCTTAGTTAGTTTTTTTTATGCATTTTTCATTATTTATGGACTAATGTTTGACTAAATTTATTTGTGATCCTCTTTATAATGTTAATTTTAGATTTTCAATAGTTATTGGAGATTGGTAAATATATTTATTGAAATAGTTAAGTTAATTTGAATCATATTTTTGTATGTGTAGTGGTGTTTTCTTGGTGTAGTTTTCTAAGTGTATGTTATAGCTGCTTTAGATAATTCATTATCTCAAGCCATAATCTTCAAATTAAAAGGTGTGAAACAGTAGCCCTAATAGGAAAAACCTTTGTCTAAGTATATGTGGACTCCATACATATCTATTTCCTTAGAATTCCAAGTCATGCCTACTTGCATATGTGTAATTGTTGCTAACAAGTGGCACTAGTTTTAAGAGAACACTAGTCTATCTAGAAACTAACCAAGGAAGTAATTCCTAAGACCTATAGAGATTTATTTTCTACCTTACCCTACTCTTCTTATGTTTTTTTATTTATATATACCCACTCTAGATTAAAGGCCAGTCACACATCCAACTCACATAGGAATTCGCTCTATTGGAGATTCACACCTCTGTCTAAAAACCTTGTTAACAACCTACATACCTTACCATCTATTTCATCAACAAGTTATCTAAATTGCATACCATAAAATCATTCCCTAGAGTGGATTTTACCTTCATTAAGATCATATAATGCTAGAGACTACATCATTTTGATTGTGGTATGCATAAAAACTACATCAATAGTTTCATTAGCACTAGAAGGAGGACCTGAATTTCCTCCTAATAATAGAGATTAGTCATTATGTAGAGTTGCATTGTAGTCACCCAAGAGAGTGACTATATATAATTCATAGGATGGTTTATTAGTACCACCCTTAACAAGCCATAAGAGACCTAGAATTTTGCCAATATCTCTAATTTACAACAATCCACCTCCATTAGGGCACCCTTCACTTGTAATGAACCCATTACTTGTTAATTAACCAATAGGTCAGCAAAATCATTGGTTATTTAGATATACCATTGCCATCCCAAGGGATATGCATTATTTAACCTAAAATCCCAAAAAGTATCTACCATCCTTTTCTCTTTCAAGGCTAAGGACTATAAAAGAGCATATTAAATCTATTAAAGTTGCATTAAGATTGATGAATGTAGTGGATGAAGATGTTGCATGTTAGTTATTCCCTTTTAATTTAATGGATGTTACTTATGATTTGTATTTAAATCTAATTAAAAACTCCATCACCAATTTGGAGGATTATCAAATGGATTTTCTTATATAGTTTTGATAGGTCACCAAACCTGGATTGGTATATCAAAACTTCACCAACATGAAGAGGGAACCTAATGAGCCCATCCATATTTTCAATACAAGATGGTAAAATATGTAAAATTGGATAACCTTAAGATATAAACCACAACCAATGTTAGCACTAGAGAAGTACAAAAATTCCTTACATCTCATTACCACTGTGTTCCCTAAAAGACCACTTGTTGTCAATAATTTGGCACTAGTATTTATAGAAGCCATTATCATCAATAGATAACTCAACCCATAGACACCTAGGATACCTAGCTTCAACAATGTAATCCTAGTGCTCAACTTGATACCACACATGAAGTAGAAATTTCTATCATACAATCAAAATAAATTATACATGTTGCCTCCATTGATGCAAATATTGCATCCAAACCTTAGCTATCTAAATAATCATGTGATGAGAAATAGTTATTAACATAACTAGAATGAAACCATGCTTCTTGTAGCTATATTTTAAGGTGAAGATTCCACAAAAGCTAAATTGGATTCTATTTAAAAGATAGTCCAAAAATTGAGTAATGATTTTTTGAATATGCAATGAAAGATGTGTAATACCAATATTTAGATGGGTAACTAGAACACTAGATTTCAAAGATATAACAAGCCTATAAATAATATGGAACAATTTTCTAGACTTTCAAAAATAAACATCATTGAAATAACTCTCCTTAATTAGTGTAAGATACACAATATGCCCCAGCATGACAAGCTTGATTTCATACAATTTTGTATAATGTTCAAGATCTTTTAGAGGGAACTCACTAGGAAAGACTAGATGAATAATCTACCAGAATCTCATCAAGACCCTAGATATACTAGCATATCCATGTTATGTGAGACTCATAAATTCCCCTTCCTAGGAGAAGATGACAATGAATCAGAATATAATTTAGAAGAAGTTCATGCCTTTTAGCAATTCTAAAGAGGTGTGTATAACTTGAGGAACAAGTAGTCATTTACCACCTCAACTCCTCTAAACACCACATTAATTTTTCCTAATCCAAAATTAAATAATAATCCACCCCCTCTAAAGGGGAATGATATACTACCAAACAAGGTGGAATCAAAAAAATATGGAGGATATAACATCATGGAAGATATGAAAAAAATCAAAGAAAATATCACATTGCACGAGTTAGACCAAATTAAAGAATAAAATGAACTATTATAGAAGTCTATCACTAGAAAGATACCTATGGAGAATACTAAAATAACTTTAGACAAAGCAAGAGAAGAAAAAGTAGTTGATAATAATGTCATCTATAAGAGTAAGCCCAAAGTACCATTATCCTTGCTAACCATCAAAGTGTTTGATAAGAATATTCATAATTTTCTGGTTGATTCTAGATCATCTACAGTTGTTATACCTACTTCTTTATGTAAAAATCTAGTCTTACTCCTAGCACTTCAAAAAGATCAGTTTCTTAGATAAAATAGTAGTCCTAGTAGTGGGAGAATTAAATGATGTACATATTCACGTAGCATAAGATCTGAGGGTCTAGATGACTATCAATATCCTAATAGTAGATATACTAGAAGGCTATAGATTATTGATCAATAGAGATCAGTTCAAGATGCTTAATGGATATCTTTCCACAAACTTATCACACATCTAGATGCCATAGAGATGAGTTGTAAATCATATCAGAATTGATAAAGAGTTTAGAATGAAATATACCATCATAAAACACAACATCAATAATGAAGAGGTAAAGTATGATTCTCCCTCATTAAAAATTAATAATTTTACCACACATAGTTCATGTGCAAAACATAGAGTCTAAAGGTTCAAATCAGCTATGGAAAATTCATTTTGACGGAACCAAGTCCAAGCAAGGATCAGGTGTGGGAATTGAGTTGATTGATCCTCAAGGTAAGAAGTTCTTGGCTACCTATAGATTATAATTTCCCTATATGAATAATAGATCTTAGTATGAGGCTCTAATTGTAGGACTATAGTTTGCACTTAAGAACAATGTAAAATAGATAAAAGTATTCAAGGACTCAAGGATGGTAGTCCACAAGATACGAAACAAATACTAGTGAAAATTATCTTAATTGAATAGGTATAATTATGGAGCATGGGATTTATTTTAGAGATTTGAAGATTTCAACATACCAGCACTCTTGAGAGAACAAAATTAGGCCACTGATTCACTAGCCACTACTGCTACCAATTTAGAACCACTATAAGAATCCAAGGTAAAAATATATTCTATTAAATTGGTTCCTTGTCCCTCTGTCCTAGATAATGTAAAAAACTTCTAGGTTTTTGATGATGACCAATAGATCATCAAGTTCTTAACTAATTTAGGGGATTTTAAGTCCCAAATTATTGATGATAAGGTTTTCAATCACCTATGTCAAGAAAAAATGGATGGAGGAGGCATTCTTTAACTTAAAGAAAATTGAATACTAGTCAGCTTAGTCTCCTTAGAAAGTCCTTTTAACTTAGATCTTTAAGCACAACAACTCAGATAGCCCAAGGTTGATGAATCCAACTTCAAGAGGGAAAATTTGGGAGATGAGCATAATCTATGTTATATCAATATTAGTCTTAGTTGTACTCCTAAGGAAATGAAAAAAATAAGGGATTTAATCTCTTAGTACATGGATGTTATCACTTGGACATATGAGGACCTAAAAGTGTATGACTTACAGTTCATCATACACACATTCCCTTTAAATCAAGATCATAAACTATTCAGATAGAGGCAAAGGCTAGTGAACCCTATTCTAGATCCTCTTATTTAGAAGGAATTAGATAAACTATTAAGTGCCAAAATCATCTCACCCATATGCAATTCCACCTAGATAGCCAATTTGGTCCCATTAAGTAAGAAGATAAGTAAAATTAAACTATGCATGGACTTTATAAATTTGAACAAGACTTTAAAAAAGGATAATTACCCTCTACCTTCTCTAGACAAGGTGATATAGATAGTGAGTGGTTCTAAGATGATGTCTTTTTTAGATGGATTTTCAATCTACAACTAAGTACTAGTGCAACCAAAAGATATAATGAAGATCATGTTTACCACAAAATGGGAAATGCATGCATATAAAATGATTCCATTTAGCCTAATCAATGCAAGATCCATCTTTCCATATGCCATGGATCATGCATTCAATAGACTGACTTGGAAATGCATAATTATTTATATAGATGATCCTACAATATTTTCAAAGAATAAAAAGTATCATATAGCTCACATGTAGTCTATATTTGAGTGGTGTAGAAGATTTAGTGTTTCACTAAATCTAAAGAAAAGCCTATTTGGGGTAACTAATGGAAAACTTTTAGGACACATCATCACTAAGGATGGAATCACCATTGATCTAGAAAAAATAAAGGCAATCTCAAAGATTCAATAGCCAAATAGTAAGGAGATAAAATCATTATTTATAAAAATCAACTTCATTAGGAAGTTTATCTCTAAGTTTTTCAAGATTATCAAGCCCCTAAATTCCATGCTTAAGTTAGATGCCAAGATAGAATGGATGGTTGAATCCAAAAAGTATTTATAGGATATCAAGGATGTGATATCACAAGATCTAGTATTAATCAGTCCAAACTTTACAAAGGATTCCTATCTAAACTCCTTTGCTTTTGAACATACCATTATTGCCATTATCATGTAAAATAAATATGAAACTAAATATCTGATTACCTTTATGAGTACAAATCTAAAGGATATAGATCTCAAATATTCTATGATCAATCAATATATTTTTGTTCTAGTTAAGGTAGTGAAGAAATCTTGATATTATATCTTAAGAAATAGAACCATTATTTTAGTACCTGACCCTATTATCAAGCTCACCCTATCATAAAACGAGCTAGGGGAACATTGAGGAAAGTGGATGGATAAGCTCTAAGAGTTTGACATAGAAATCAAGCCTACCAAGATCATTAGAGGACAAGGTATTATTCAGATCATGGTTGAGCCTAATCCCCGAATCACCATTGAAGAGGTATGTAAAGTGAGAGTTTCTAAAGTTAAATGGTATATAGACATAATTCAATAGTTACTTATGAGGACCTATCCCCTAAAATATAATAGAGAAAGGAGGAGACATCTAAGGCTCAGAGATGCTCATTTCATGATCAAAAAGGGAATTTTCTATAGGAGGAACTATGAAGGTATATATCTTAGATGTGTATTTTTAGAAGAAGTGAAGGAGATCTTAGAAAAATTACATCAAAGGATAGGTAGTGTCCACTCAGCTAGCAACCCCATAGCTCATAAAATCTTGAGGTTGGGCTACTATTGGCCAACTATTTTCAAGGATGCTCATATGCATGTCAGGAATTACCATGAATGTCAAACATTGGCCAAAAGGGAGGTTCACATAGCCATGTCTCTACAACTAGTTATTGAAGTAAGGTTGTTTACATAGTGGGGCTTGGACTTCATTGGTGTACTCAACCCTAATTCTTTAGCTGGCCATAAATTTGTGCTTATAGCTACAAATTACTATACTAGATGGATAAAAGTGGTTACCACAAATAATAATAGAGTGAAAGATGTGATTTGTTTTTTATAATAACACATTAGTACTAGATTTGGCATGCCCATCTCTCTAGTATGTGACCATGGACCAGCATTTATATCAACAAAGTTTACTAAATGGGCACATGATAATCAAATTAAAATCAAATCAACTTCCAACCACTACCCTTAAGGAAATGGATTGGCCAAGACAATGAATAAAAATTTAATTGAGGCAATCAAGAAGTTAGAAGGGGATAAACCTAGAGACTGGCACAATCTACTAAAGTATGCTCTTTGGGTAGATTAGATGAGATATAATCAAGCCTTAAAAGCTTCACCCTACCTACTGGTATATAGATGCAAACCTATTTTTTCTATCATATTAAATTTACCCACTTATCAGTTCATATAATATTACATGGAACCTAATGACAAAGTGGAATCAAGATTTTTTTGTCATAGTAGAAATGAAGGATTTAAGAATAGAAACTCTATAGACATTTAACAAATACTAGGATGTAGTCAAAAGGTGGTTTGATAAAAGAATAAAAGTCAAAGCATTTAAAAATTTGGATTTGGTATTACTATGGGATAAATCCCATGAAAATAAAGGACATCATGACAATTTTTCTCCATTATGGATCAAACCATATTAGATTTTAGAGATCTTAGGCAATAACGTATTTCATCTAAAAGACCTCCAAGGAAACGAGCTTACATATCTAATTAATGGACAGTTTTTGAAGAATTACTTTAGAGTTATCTCATATATAGATATTACTAATTGAGAGGATTCAAATAAGTTTAGACATAGGATTAAATTAAATTTACATGCTTTCTATAATATATTTTCAAATCTTTATAGAGAGTCTTTCTTGATTTTAGTATTTTATTTCCTTAGATTAGATTTCCTAATTTTTTCTAGATTAGTAATCTTTGTTTTCCTCTTTAGTGTTCACAATTATGTTTGCTCTCATTATTTCTAAAACTAAAATCCAAAAAAACTGACTTATGAAAAAGGGGAAATTAAAATTCTGACACTTTGGGGACTAGTTTACAAGGCTGGTGTATTTTTGTGTTTTTGAGTCTTTAAGATGAACATAGGTAATCATGGATTATTCTAAATGGTGTCACAATTGAATACTTTTACCAGGCATATAGAAGTTGTTTTCAAAGTATTTCATATAAATTTAGAATTTTTTATTGTTTTATTGGATGACATGCACTTATCATGATGAACACCTATTAGAAATGGTAATTATGGGTCTAGATTTGGCTAACAGAGATTTTCTAGTAATGATTTTTTCTCTAATTATACCAGCTCACAAGTTTTCTTTTTCTCACTTTCCTATTAATTTGAATTCAATAAAATAAAATAAAATAAAAAGGAAAGAAAATAATTGATGAGTTCAAAAGATCAAAAGAAAATCTAAAGAAAATAATAAGACCTCATATGATGAAACAAGGTCAATTTACCATGCATCATTATCAAAATAAATACTAAAATTAGAGTAGGAGCCCAAGGTCTCTTTGTTAGGGATATGGACATCTGGCTAGTAGTAGAGCAATGCTTGAGCTTCCCTTATTTTGTGCTTTAATGAATACTGGAACAAAACCTATAGCCCCATCAAAGCTTTGGAAAAACCCATCACATCAGGGGTTAAAATAACTACACATTTTGACGCACGTAGATCCAAGGAAATTAAAAGGAAAGTATGTTGTGTGAATATACTTAAGAGTCTCTTTCATTTTTCTAATTTAAGAATTCTTCTGTGGCATAATTCATGATTGATTTATGATTTCAAACCAAAGTTCTAGGTTTTGGAATACTCAAGAGTATTCCCCCTTTAAGTGTCACCATTTTTTGTACCCAACTCCCCACTTTTTCCATAAGGAAATGGGGACCCACCTTTTTCTAAAATGCGGTCTTTAATGAGGAACCCTATTCATAGGTATATGTAAATTCAAGGAATTCTATAAGACATTTTACTTTTTTCAGGATGATAATGGCATTATATTTATGAGACTAACTTATATATTGAAAGTAAATTCTTTGGGTGTATAACCTTTAAGCTAATTCTTGTGGTCCTCTTGCAAAGTTATCTTTTCAGATGTTATGTTTCAGGAAATCTTCCATCTTATTTTCTTTCTAGCTTATTAATTGGATATCCTTATTTTGTCAGAGAAATTATTATGAAATTTTCATCCAAAATAATTTTTTGGAATGAATTTGGCCTATGGAATCTTTGCCTTATAAAATTCTTGACCGCATACACTTTCCCTGAAACAAATTTCTCGATGGATTATCCCTTTCACCCTATCTAACTTATCCTTCAAAACTTTTATAGTGACCCTTAGCCATACAAGATTACCCTTCATACATTTGGACCTACCCTTTGACCTTTGCACCAAATTAGCCCCTTCAAGAAAACTTTTACCCTAAAGTAGACCCTTCATTTTCCTTACACCTACCCTTTGGAACCCTTCTAACTAGCCCTTCAGCCTTTTCAAACTGACCCATTTACCCCCTTTTCACCATTTATTTTAGGGCACATAACCTTTGTTTTTATGTATCCTACCCTTTGACATTTTTTAATTTCCCTTCAAAGCTTTTCCAACTATCCTTTGTATCCTAACCTACCCTCTAAGCTTTTTGGGAGTGTCCTTTGGAAGAATTATTGTGGCCTCTTTTCCCATCAAAATTCTTTTAGCATTTTTATGATTTGCCTTATCCCTTTCCTTTAGAACTATTTTTCCATGCCTTTGTCTATTCCTTTAGACATGTTGTCCAAAACAAATCTTTTGGGACCTTCTAAAAGGATCCTTTTCCCTAAACCATTTCCTTCAAACTTATTAATTCAAAAAAATTGTTCTGAAATGCAATCCCTAAAACAAATTCCTTTCAAGGGCACATGCACTTTGGACTTCTTAAACTGACCCTTTAGATATTTTTAAAGTCACCTTTTGGCCTTTTTAAAGTGACCACATACCCTTAAGAACCTTTGAAGTGACCCTTAGCTGTATAAAAGTGCCCTGCAAAGATCAAAGGTGCCCGTAATCCCTCCAAAACTACCCTTCAAGAATTTCAAAAGTGCCCTTAGATATTTATGAAGTAAATCCTTTGGGACTTTTGTCATAGACAAAATTCCCTACAAAGTGGACCCTTCAGACTAGAAGTACCCTTTGGAGAGTTTGAAAATACCCTTTATCCATGAATTAACCCCTTGAGATAATTGTTTTGGGAATTTTTCCTAATGAAAGGACTCCTTCAAAATAATTATCATAGATACTTTGCTTGAAATAATTCCCTAAAATAATTATCCATGAACATAGACCCAAAAGTGCTTTTTCAACACTATGTTCCTAAGTGCTTTGTTACAAAAACACTATTAAAATTATGCCATACTTATCCAAATAAAATTAAAATAGTTCCTATTTGATAAGTGTTAAAACCTCCACTAGCTCAAGCTGATAAGTTTGAAAAGTAAACATTGTATATTTAATATCACATGAGTTGTTATTCAATGCAGGATCTTATATAGATGATACATATCCATTGAAAAATTCATTTACATCCAAGCTATCTTATGATCGAATCATCCTCATTTTTAAACAATGATTAAGAGCCCTAGTTTCTACTTTAAAGATTATATAGTGAGCAATAATCAAGCTAGAATCACTTCAATTACATCCATATATAGGTATACATAGAACACAACATGTTGAACAAGATATAAGCATGAACATGTAATAATGGCTTCCTCATCTAAGACATTTTGAGGGATAAATCCTCCAAATACATTCTCAATCAAGGATTTCAAGATAAGTATCACAATTATACATAACTATGGGAGTCTATTAATTCAGTTGATATATTTTCACTAGATGATGAGATAGTATTGGAAAAAAGGCTATTCATCTAGGAACTTATAGCCTTACAAGTGCTAGAGATTGTACTGTAATCATCATGAATAAAGTTATTTATTCAAATTCTTGAAATTTTGTGTATGACATTTGACATTAGACATTTGATGTTAGATTTTTTTATGCCAACTCTTAGCATAAATCATTTTGGAGATACAGCTCCACTTTTAGACCATATTGGAGATACAACTCCACCCCTTCGACCAAGTTAGACCAAGTTTGAACCATTTGTCCTTTAGACATATTTTTTTTAGAGTTTGTATAACTCTAAGCCTTTTTGTTTTCAAAGCTTTCATCATTTATATGGATATGTCTAGCTAAACTTATGGTGGAGTCATGAATAATCTAACTTATGATAGAATGGCCACATAAAATCCCACTGGGAACCCCTATAGAGAAAGATTTTTTAGAGAGTTTTATTATTCTCTTTACAATACTCCATATAGGGAACATAGTCAAAATTCAAAAAAAAACAAATCAAGACATTGATTGGTATAAAGAGGCTTATGAGGAGAAATTTGAAGACCCAACTATAGATAATGTAGTTTTAGATATGAATCCATACCCTCTTTATGATAGTTAGTACATAAAACATAGTCAAGAACCAACTTATGAGCCAACTCATGACTAGGATGATATGGTTTATGAAGAGGACTTGGATACTTTGGCTTATGTGAGTAATCAGGTTCCACCACATTGTACCATTTCTATTATAAGACCACAATGTCACACCATTCCCATACCAATATATCATCCTTTAGTTTATGTGATTAACCAGGCTCCATAATGCCAAACCATTTCTATACCAGGACCTCATCCTTTGGCTTGTGTGAGCAATCAAGCTCCACAACACCCCTTCATCATTCTAGGGCCTAGTCCTTTGGCTTATGAGATTAATCAAGCCCCATAATTCCCTATCATTACCATTTTAGGACTTCATCCTTTGACTCATGAAATAAATAATGCTCCCTAATGCCCTACCATTATCCAACCATAGGACATTCCTCCTCCATTACTAATCCCATACAAACCTCAATCGATCTAATCATTTAAAGACTAATTTATGTTTAAAATGAATATCTTCCAACTCATTAGAAATAGCCTCCAAGAGAACCAACCAATTTGAGGTTTTTCTATTAAATCAACCATTTGTGATAAGTTAACCTATGATGAATCACCTATTGATCTTATACTAATTATCAAGGAGTCTCACTCTGATGAGATATTTTTTACTGAGTCACTTCTTAATGATTATAACTACCTTTGGGAAAACCATTACCTCAACCATGTGCTTATTTTTCAAGAGCCTCCTATTGACAAGCCAATATTTGAGTAGTTATCTCTTGACCTTTCTCCCATCCTAGAAGAGTTCCACTCTAACAAACTAGTTTTTGTGGAGCCTATTATGCCATCATAGGCCATTATTTATCCAAAACCAAATATTCAACAAGACCTTTTTATAATAGATTACCCATCAGATGAGGAATCAGAGTTAGAGTCAGGTTCTATTCTTGAATTGACATCAAATTTACCATCAAATTTTAAATCAACATCAGTCTAAACATCAAATTCAAAATCCATTGAGTTAGAATCAAATTCAAAAGAACAATATGTTCATGGTTGTTACAACATTAGTTATGCATGCCTTACAAATAAATTTGAATACATTATGATCCTTTTATGGTTTTTTAGGATTAGTACTTTAGCTTTAACACAAGTTATCCTTGTATCTTCTATGAGGATTGAACAACCTTTCCCCATTCCATTATCGTTCCACAAGCCATTACCATTAACCAAAATAGCCATATCATTAACATTCCATCTCCCACAAGTGTCAATTAGGATTGATAGAATAACACTTTATTTAACTACATCCATGGCAACATAGCAATTGAAGAAGAGCAAGGAGGCCAAAACTAGATTCATATAGTAGAACACTTTCCTAGTGAAACGTTTTTAGAGGCACTAGGGGACACTTAAAGTTAGAACTCAGCATTTTCTACTAAATTCTTTTCTAAATCATTAGAAGATAATAAAATTAAAAATTCAACAATCCTTAGTGAAACCTTGTTGAAGGAACTATGAGACAATCAAGACAACTTCATTGGTGAAAACCTTTTTAAGGCACGAATAGCTAAGTACAAAACTTCTTCACTACTTGATGAAGACAAAATCAAAGATCAAATCAAAATAAATTCCAATCTATAGACTAATTAGATGGTAGCTACTCTCAAGATCGAAAGACAAAAAAATCTAGTGGTCCTATTGAGAGAATAAGTCTTCAAACCTACCACAACCAAAATTATGTCAAATTTAACATCAACAACATTACGTGTGACTAAAAGTCTTGATCTTCATTTGTTTCTCCACCATTATACATTCCATTATCATTTACCATTCCATTTCAAAATCAAACCTACTATCCATTATTTTTCCTTGTTTACCATCCATGGTCACACTTTCCTTTGTAGAGGCTACAAAGATACCTTATCTTGATGCTTGAAGGAATCAAAACCAATGACTAAGGAAGAACATAACAACATTCTTGGCATTCAAATTTATAGCTAGATCTTGATAGATTAACTATTTAGAATAGGTGTGGATTAGTAATTAACATGATTAATTATTCTATTTGTATCATTTGTTGATTAGGATGTGCATCTCCACCTCAGTAAGAATAACATAATCATATCCCAATTTACCATACCCAAACCAAACACATCAAAAACTAGCAATCACCTAGGCAAAAAACATGTACTATACCATTTCATTTCCATGCCATTGTCATTTTTACATATGCCTATTTTCCATTGTTTCATACCCAGCCAAACACCTTCTCACATGGGGGTAACCCTCTTACCATTTTAAAAAACCATCATTATCCTAGAGCAAGACCATGTCCTCGTATCATTCCATTCCTATCTAGACCAAAGCCTATTTTTAGTCATCCTACCCAATCATATTTTGATCTTCATTACTTTGGTTCTTCCCACACCTTTTATGAGGGGATTTCAATAAGTTAAGTCTATGAAAATAGTGTGACAATTGATCTAGCAAGATATCTTTCATTTTCCATATTGTATCAAGTTTGTTTATGTGAGCCTGATTATAACTGCGTATGGGAAAATTAGTGTCTCACTAGTCTTACTAATAATTATAACTACTTATGGGTAAATTATTATCATTGACCTATGTCATTGTATTCTAGTTATCACCACCTATGGGCAAACTAGGGGTAACACTTTTTTACAATGCATTGCCTCATCACCTTAAAATTGTTATTTTCATTTGACTAGTCATTTGCTACATTTGAGAACTTGTTGGGACCTAGTTGGTTTTTTTTCGCCTTTTCTGTGGATGGAATTACTATGAATTGAGGTCATTTTAGGACTATGTGGGTCATGCTCAATTCATGTTGAGGTCACCTCAGTCCCTCTTTCCATACACTCTTGCCATTTTGTGAGCAACCTAAGCCAAACTTTCTCATCATTTTATGAGTAGGTATCTTGTCATTATCTAATGAGTTAATTTACCTCAAAATTCCAAAAACATTCATAACATTTCAAAAATCCAAAAACATTTATCCTGTATAATCCTAGTCAATTATCCTCAATCTGCCCTATTGGGGAAAGTCATTGTTAGGATACTTTTTTTTTATTTTGTTTTCAAGATTTTTGTTTGTTCACTTACCTATTTTTTAACTTTTAGCACTATTTACTTGACTTAGTTTATATGTGTTCATTAGGTGATTCCTTACACACATTATTCTTGAGTCTATCCATATTCATATGTCAACATTGTCAACATGGTTTTTATCATTGGTGCATTATTTTCAAGTGTTTATTAGATCAAGAGTAAGTTTTTATACATATTTTGCCCAAGTCTTCATGGTGTTCTATCATGATGCCTACCATCACATGCTATAGCTAAAATCAGGCTTCACGAAGGTCTAAAATCAATGGAGCCACCTAATTTTCTCCTTAGCACCTTGGCAAATCCTTCTATCCCACCCTTGATCAAATTAATCCATTTGTCATTCTAGTTATATCATTACTAATAAGAATGAGTATCTCCTCATTAATAGGTACAACTAAATCATTCACACTAATCAATATTATTCTTATTTTCATCTATTTCATCACTTTTCACCCACTCATCTTTAATCTATATTCTTAGTTATATCCTTGAGTTATGCTTGCTAATCAGCCCTAACTGGGGCACAATCATCTTTAACAAATCTAGGTCCTCTTAATGATTATAACTGACTATGGTCAAATAATTATTTTGACTTTTATTCATAATTATAACTGCCTTTGGGAAAATTAGTAATCTTTTTAAATCAATTCATGCAATAATTTTCTCATTTGGATGAATCTCAACCATTGATTAATTCCATCTTTCTTCTTACTTCTTTTTGAGGGACCATCCATCAACAAATTTGATGGCCACTCCCTCAAGGGGCATCATCATAGGCTTCCCAAAAACATTTGGAGCTTTGTTCTTTAATCATCATCTTCTTTTTGGTATACAATCCATTTCTCATTATTTGAGAAGATATTGCTTTGCCTATGATTTGCAACATCTTCCCAAATAGGGGCAAATTATAGACACCTAAAACTGGCCACCAATAACCTCCAACTAGGATTTTGACTAATTTCCACCTAAATTTCACAATTTGGCCTAAAAACACTAAATCAAATTAAAAGTTTTGAAATTGATATATTCAAGTGCCAATTTTGGTTAGGATATACCTAAATGGGGTAATGCAATTTATGGGCCAGTTAAGTTTGATCAAATCATTTTGAGTCAAAATTCAAATTATGCACCTGGGTGCTTTGGATTGATCTTTTCTATCAAATCTATTACATGAGACATGTGCCTTGATTATTTGGTGTTAGAAACATCCTAAATGGTATAATGGATCCAACACATCTGACATTGACTTCTAATTTCAATCTAGTCAAATTTTGAGCCAATAACAAGGCATTTTGATCAATTTGAGTAATTTATACATAAATTGCTTAATCATACTTAAGAGATAATTAAATAGAATTAGAGCTTAATTAATAATTTCATGGAAACTTGTTGAATACTTATTTTTAGAAATGTATATTGAATATTTGCATCATCAGGTGACCTCATTTCTAATGAAGATATCCTTAGGCCATAAATGCCACAAATATCATGATTCATGCCTCCCATGCCTCATCAAAGCCCTCCACACCTCTTCATTATTCCCCTATACCAATTATTTATGAGATTATTTATCAATTTTTATTTTAAAATTGGATTAATCCTTAGCCACACATCTCAATCTTGAGATGCAAGATTTAGGTTGATTTTGACAAATCTCAAAAAACTATAAATAGAGAGGCCATGAACATCATTTATAAGTTGTTTTTGGTGCAAAGTTATTATGATCAAATATCTTCAAATTTCTTGATAATTCAATGTTACAATGCACAAAGGATTTCAAAAGCTATCGTAATTAGTGTTACCATGCCAAATTGATTCCAAGCCAAGCTAAAACCAAAGGTGCCAAAGAGAAGAGGAGATAGCCAAGCCTCTTTTGATGAAAACTTTATGAACACAAACTGAGAAAGCCACTACTATAAAAGAATTTGTAACATCCAAGGAAGGTTAAGGATTATTGTTTTTCCTTTCTTTTTAGTTGTGTTTGTCATTTGTTTTTGTTATTAATCTCACCCTAGTAACTAGGCATGAAGGTGTTAGTTTAGTGTGTTGTTTTTCATTTTGATTTGTTCATATTTTCACTAAAACAATATTAATATCCTCTTCTTATTCAAATTCCTAGTTCACATGTTGTAGTAAAACTAGAGGTCATGCCATGTATAGACTTGTTCAGGGATTTATTCTTTTTTGGCAAAATATCATAAGATGCCTACCTCTTGCACTCTCGTAGTGATACAGTAGTCACATGTATCTTTGGGAATGAATTTAAAAAATATTTATGCCTTAGTATACCAAATTTATATAAGGAAAATACCACTTGGGCATAATTCAAATCCAAAACCTCAATCCCAAAGGTGTTCTCCTCATGGTTACTCCTAGTCCAATCCATCACCTAGCAAGGAATGAAGCCAAAGGGGGAAATTCCAATTGAGAAATTTAGAATGGGAATCCAGATAGGTATGACCTTAGTTAATATATTATATGGGATTCCCAACATCTATTTTTTAAATTTACATTGGCTGCCTTTGCTGCATATGATGCTATCACATGATGTTACCTATGCCTTGGGGTAAGTGATTAGTTTGAGATTGAGAGAACAAATTTTGCAAAAGGATAAACATCCCACCCCCATGGGATACTTCTATATGATGTCATATTTGGTTAATAAAATCATGGGGATCTATTATAAAGATTGCTAAATCTATGGACTCTAACCATAGATTTCATATAAAATAGAATCTATGACCATTTTCAATTCATGCACCTATATGTTTATCACAAACATATGGTCATAATATGTGAAGATGTTTATCCACAAGTATGGAAAGTCACTCATTACTCACCTATGCCTTAACTAGGAGAAAACATTTTGAAGAATTTGAGTGGAAAGGAGATTATTTCCTATACCTAGACATTACTATCATCATGATCTAGGGGAAACCCCTATGTCTCCTAAGGTATGTACCTAAGAAGTTGGTAGAAGAAGAGATTATTTTCTAATTATGGAATATCATTAAAGAAGACTTATCTAGGTAGTAAAAAGGATTATTATTTGAAATCTTGATTTCAATTGGTAGGATGGTCTACCAGATAAGGAAACATCTTAGAGATGTTGGACGTAGGAAGAATCATTATGGCTTTCCTAAAATGGCACATAGAGACTATGACCCCCATGGATGGATCCAAAAACACATCCATGGCTTCAACATTCCTTATTTCCACCATCCCTATTACTATGACTTTATCTTTATAATTCCTAAGATAGATGAAGAAGTGTTGGAGTGAGTACAAATTACTAGGTTATAGGAGGATCATTTGAAAATAATCCAATCTGAGCCTGTTATTTCAAATAAGGAACTAGATAGCAAAAGAGCTCTCTTTAATGGATGGTAGCATTCAAATTTTTAGATATGGAAATCTAGAAAGATTAAAGCTTCCTCATCCCAAAGACTTCCATTGAAATTGAAATTTAAATCAGTCAAGAAAGATCCCAAGTTCTTTGAGATTAGTACATAGAAAGGATAAAAAATGGGAGAATCTAATCAACCTGGACTCCGATGAGGATTTGGAAAAGATGCAAGAGATACCTACTACCAACACTATTCAAGTTCCAATGGCTACCCCCTATGTGTCTACTATTTCATCTACTAGGGTGGCCACTTCACAAGCAGTATCATCTACTTCCTGTGGCTCTCCCATTTAAGGAAAGACCCCATTGGTCTATACTATAAAGCTCAAGACTCCTATAGGTAGCCCCATAATTCACACATCTCAGAGCTTGCCCACTCCACATTAAATTTCATAGCCAAGTGGAGGAGACAAATTTAACATCAAGGACCTAGTAGATGATTTAGATGAGGAGGCTAAGTTGGAAGAGGCCAACGCTCTAAGCCTTCAAGGGGACCACTGATTATCAAGCTTCACCTTTACTCACACTCAATTTCCAAGAGTACTATTCTACCAATAGAATTATAACAAATAGGCAATACAAATAGTCTTAAAACTAATTTTCTCTCCTACACATACTTATAGAACTCTACCCCTCCTTCAATCCACAAAGCACACACATAAGCCTCTCTCAAATCGCTCCTTAGTTTCTCATTAAAAGTTTAGAACCCACCATCTTTGGTTCCACTATTTCTATAACAATCTTGATAATCACTACCTTGGTTAGTCATTAGGAATGTATTATCCATTAAGGTATCTTATATATGAAGACATAGCTCAATACAATCTTTATAGTTTGTCCATAACATTGATGGGTCACCCTTAATAAACTATACCTTTTAATAAGGCCCTTGCAGTACTTATCAATCTCATGTGAACATGTTCCCTCCTTTATCACTCCCTTATATACAAATAAGAAAACAATACCACTTTCAAATACATGGGTCTATTCCTTATGTCCCCTTTAACATCCTCAAATGAACATAGTCAACTTAGCTCACCTCTTCATATGCTCAAACAACTCAAACACTAACTTGGTACACATAGTTACCATAAATGAACATGTATTATACTTCTTAAGCATTATTCATACTTAATACAAATTGATCACACATCTAAAATACACATATATCACCTTTGTGGAGTCTAAAATACTCCCCAATAGCCAATTCAACAGTAAACATCAATACAAACTCAAATATCCTTCTCAAGTTACTTGTAAAACATACAAAAATACATAGTCAACTTATAAGCTCAATATCTTTGTTTGCACATACTTCTAGATCTTTAAATCTTTATAACCAAATGCACCTTAGAGTCTTCTACCATTTTGATTTTTAATACATGAGTAAATTCATTTTTTATCAGAATATATGGTCAAAATACATAGCTCTAATTTTTCCTATGTTGAATTCAAATATTTGAATAGCAATAGTCATAGTTAATCTTCGAACCAATGCTTGAATCCCATGAACTCTCAACTTAGGATCAATATTGCACTATCAATCTTGTCCAAGATTAAACACATAGAACACAAAATCCAAACATTAAACATCTATCATGTTGACCTCATCTTATGTAATTTAGGAACTTTGACTCAACGTACTCTATCGATCTCTACATATCAGTCTAGACTTTTAACGATCAATGCTCATCATTTGATCAATTGTACAAATGCTCACTCATCATTGGATGTTTATCCTATACCTTTGTTAGTCATTAAACATCTCGCACCTATCTTCATCTCACAACCTCCTAACTCTTTGGATAAACATGCAACATTGATCTTGTTCGAGCTTTAACACTTTTAAAATTGACTAAGTATGTGAACCTTGTCAATATGCTCGAGTAGCCATTTTTTATCCTTAATAATTTATTCTATGTTTTGATCTAGGATCTCAAATTTAGACTTGATGATCTCCATTCATAGGAGAATCCAACCATGTGACACATTTCTCTTAAAAAATTTATGTGTGTGAGATATAATGCCATTAAAGTGCCTTCCTAAAATCTTCTACCACAAAGCCAACCATGTCAAAATTTTCTTGAGACGTCAACTTTGAGCATCCATAAATTTTTTTTCACTTTTGTGGATGATCTAAAATTTAGTAAAAATTATCTATGCTCAAAAATAAACAAACCCATATGATCAGTTTCTCTTGACACCTTCAAACTTACAAGATATAACAACATCAACGTGCTCACTTGGCTCTTTATGTTAAAACACAGTCAGATTGCCTGGGAGCCCAACTTTTCATATGCATATTTTTTGACACACTATATTCCATAATCTATAAACTCAAGAAAATAAACTAGGTCTAAAACTGAACAAAACCATATGATAACCATTTCTTGAATTGTACATATGTGTGAGATATATCATCATCATACTACTTACTTGGCTCTTTCTAGCCATATTGCAAATTTAGCTAAGTATGGGAAAATAGTGAAATTTATCTTAGAATCCAACTTTGTACCCTCATATCTTTGATCATGCTTCAATGAATGACTTGAGATTTAGTGAAAAATAACTAGGGACTACTATGTTCATAACAATATGACCAACTTGCCTTGACTCATTCATACGTGTCAATGGTGATGTAGTCATATAAAATGCAAAAAATGGTAACTTGAGCATGCCTAATGACACCCAACCCTTAGATCCCTCTTGCTTACTCTCAAGACCCTCATAGGCATCTTTTCACTAATTCTCAATCATTCATATCCTTATAGACTTAATCTCATCTTAGATATACTACTTTTTCCATGAGTAATCCATCCCCCCATATCCTATCTACTCAGGATATGAGCACCACACTCGGATTATAGTATCGGTGCCACTCCTATCTACTTTCAATACTCCTATCCAAGTGCAATTTTGGCCCCAATGGTCAATTCCTTATGGTTCCCCATCCTTATCCCTATTGGCCTAATGTGAGCACATTCAACTCAAGATCAATAGTTCCCTATAAAATCTCATTCAAAGATCATTTGGAAAAGGTTGGCAAATATCACTAAGCAAACAAGAATACAAGCAAGACTACTCAAGCAATCTTCCCTATTCTCTGTATACAACCAATCAATATACTCACAATCTTATTTAAATTCTTACACTAGTCCGTAGCCATCTCAAGTACATATATTTTAGCATTTTTCATATTCATGCACTTAATTGCACAAAGCACATCAAATGGGAGAACTACATATGGTTTGATCCCTCTTCAGAGTATTAGTATTTACGTAGCATGCCTATACAAGGGATATGGATACATGCTAGTGAATCTTAAAAAAAATAACCCCTCTTCTTGAAATTGGTCAAATAATTATGGAGTATAGGGTTTGAAGAGAAAATATACTCTATAGGGAGCTCTACAAACTTCTAGCTATCAAAACTTCACAAATAAGGTCACACAGACCTGGTGAACAAAACCCAAAAAGCTTATATCATCAAGAAATTAATTTTATAGGTGGCCTATAGTGTTGGTACCACTCCTATCCACTTTTTTAACTCCTATCCAATCATAAAATTAAGGTTAGATCTTAGTTTGTGATAGTGACCCAATCCTACACAGTGAATCTCAAACCTTGTCTCAGTCATATCAGCTAGTTTCTAGCTAAGTCTTATTTTCTCCATCTTATTACTATTTTTAGAAAATTAAAAATTATAATCTAATTTACAAAAATTATTATCTTAATTATTGCATATTTATTTAATTATTTTACTACTTAGACCCTTCACCTAAATTAGGAATAATACACCAATATTCTCAAATTGGTAAATCATTTGGTGATCCTGACTTACTTCGTTTGCACATGAAAATTGTAGAAACCCTAAGGTAAATTTCCTACAAATTTTTTCTATATTTTTTACCTGCATAATAAATTCAAAAATTAGCATTAAATTTTTAAAAAATAGTAATTTTAAAATAATTTTCTTTCAAACCCTAGTTGCCCATATTAAGTTCCAATAATTTTCTAATTTTTTACTAGCATATTAAAATTAGAAATTCACTTCAAATTTCAAATTTCAATAGTAATTTTCAAAAACATTTATTTTTAAAAACCCTAGTTACATCTAATAGGTCTTGTTAAATCACAAATTTTCTAATAAAATTTTAATCTTTTACTTGCATATCTAACTCAGAAATTCACTTTAAATTTCAAATTTCTATAGTAAACTTTCAAAATAATTTTCTTTAAAACCCTAGTTACATATACTAAGTATAACTAGTTCTTGATGTATCATCTTACATGTTTATGACCTTCATATCCTTTTTACACATATTCTAGTTCCTTTTTTAGATTATATCTATTTAATCTTTTCTATTATTATCCAAGTTGTTTTCCTTATGCCACCTAAGTTCCTTGCATCTCTTCCTTTGAGGTGAAGTGCAAGACTTAGTGGCAATCCTCCTAAATTCACCTAGATTATAGAAACTCAACCATATACCATGGATAAACAACTAATTTAAGTTCATGTTAAATATTCTACACACCCAAATTACACTAATTTCAATGAGGATAATTTTGAGAAAGATCAATATGAGAATAATAATGATGATAAAAATATCAATGTTTATGATCCACCACATCAGAATCTTGATCAACTTCCACCAATTATTAATAATGAAGTTGTCCTCAATAAAGATTTGATCCTAAAAATTATTTGAGAAAGACTCTGGGATCAGCCTCGAGATCTTTCTCTTATTTTACAATCTATCATGGAAATCAAAAAGGCTAAAATTATTGAATCTTTCATTCCTTCAAAGCAACTAGTTATAAATGACACTATAGGGGAAAATATGTCTCAACAACTCCCTATAATAGCCCAACCTACCTCTATGCCACTAGTTATAACTAGTACACCTTTATCTCCTGATGTGGTAGCTCTTGTGCAAGAGATAAGATCTCTTCAATCCAAGGTGCTATATCTTGAGTAAAGTACCTCTAGACCTACATAGGTTTGGATTATTTTTATCTATTACATAAATAATTGGCAAGTCACATTACTTCTACACCCTTTCCATAAGATTTTCTTCAACCAAATCTTACTCTATATGATGGAAAGAGTGATCTAGAGACATTTGAGAGATTTTCATGTAGCATGCTTGGACTATATACCAAAAGACTAGTTATTTACCAAGCTATTTCCATGTAGCCTAAAGGATTATGCTTTACAATGGTTCTACAATCTACCAAATTAGTCAATCAATGTATTCAATCCTTTAGCTGACATGTTCCTAACTCATTTTAGCATTAACATTGGTGATAAGGTTTCATATGCTCAAGTTTCATAATAGAAAGAAAGGTCAAATGAGCATCTCACAAACTATGTTCTTTGATATAAGACTATTTTGGCTAAGATGACTACCCCTGTGGCCAATCAACAGTTATAACATCTCTTAAAAAAAATTCTCTTACCATATTTGCATGAATAAATTATGTTCAAAATATTCTCTTCCTTCACTAAATTGTGTCACACACTAAAGCAAAGAGAAGTCAAACTAATTTCAATGGGAAAACTCAAGTACACAAGTATCTCAATAGGCTTTGGATTATTTTGATCTATTACATAAATAATTGGCAAGTCACATTACTTTTAAACCCATGCCATAAGATTTTGTTCAACCAAATCTTACTCTATATGATGGAAAGAGTGATCTAGAGACATATTTGAGAGATTTTCATGTAGCATGCTTGGACTATATACCAAAAGACTAGATATTTACCAAGCTATTTCCATGTAGCCTAAAGGATTATGCTTTACAATGGTTCTACAATCTACCAAATTAGTCAATCAATGTATTCAATCCTTTAGTTGACATGTTCCTAACTCATTTTAGAATTAACATTGGTGATAAGGTTTCATATGCCCAAGTTTCATAATAGAAACAAAGGTCAAATGAGCATCTCACAAACTATGTTCTTTGATATAAGACTATTTTGGTTAAGATGACTACCCTTGTGGCCAATCAACAGTTACAACATCTCTTGAATAAAATTCTCTTACCAAATTTTCATGAATAAATTATGTTAAAAATATTCTCTTCCTTCATTGAATTGTGTCACACACTAAAGCAAAGAGAAGTCAAACTAATTTCAATGGGAAAACTCAAGTACACAAGTATCTCAGAAACAACAAACAAGAGTAACAACAAAGTCCCATACAAAGTCAAGATTAATGATAGTAAGAGTCAAAATCAACCTATATTTAATGTGGCCTTGAATCCCCCTCAACAAGTGGTTTTATCATCTCTTCTTTCGTGTACCTTTACCAATCTACCAATTTCTCTAGCTAGGGTTTTATAGCAAATTTTGGAAAGTAACATCATATTTTTCCCTTCTATTTAGGGATTTGACTAAACAAATCCCCTTCGATGGGGATATGATCAACATGCATTTTTTGAGTTTTATAGGGCACCAAGCCATACAACAAATAGATGCATCAATTTGAGACACAAGATATAGGATTTGATCGATAGCAATCATATTGATCTTGGCAATTCAGATGAGCCTCTTCAGGCAAAGCAAACATAGGATAAATATTTGAAAATATTCTCAAATCATTTTTTTAGCATTCTAAAGAAGAGAAAAGGGACACATCAAGGGTTCACCATGTATATCATGCACATATTCCACTAGATACATATAGGGCATCTTCAATAGAGACACATCCTTTGAGTAACATGATTAGTGTATAGAATTCTAGAGTTCTAGCTAGACCTTCCATCTCCTTCTTATATTAGGAGATCATCGAGGATGATTCAGATTATCATGCACTCTTTATTAGAGCTTACATTGATAATAATCCTATTTATAGTGTTATCATAGATAATGGATCTATTGTGAACATGTGCACTATGACATTATAGTAGAATTTGGGATATTCAGAGTAGGATATTACCTTGATGGACATAATTATTAGTGGATTCAATGGGCACATATAGAGTTCATTGGGTGAGATAGTACTCCCTCTACAAGTTGGTCCAACACATGTGGCCACACCATTAACTATAGTTCCTAGTATAGGAGTTTTTGATATGATACTTGGTTGACCTTGTATTTAGAAACTTTGAGTAGTACCATCTATAGTTCATAGATGCATGAAATTCATTCATGATAATTAGGTTGTTATAATTGGTGGTGTTCCATATGAGTTATCACTCCCCACTTTAGAGCCATCTATTATTTTATAGTCACCAATTTTAGTTTTTCCATTAGTTATAGTTCCTCCTCTAGTTCTAATTTAGACACGGTTGACGCAACCATCATTAGTATAGAGATTTCATACACTTCCACAAATTTAGGATTCTAGATAGCTTCTAGATATAATTTCCACACCCAAGGTAGTATCATTGATATCTCATGCATCTACTTACAAAGCACATGTTTAGAGAGCTTATCCTACTACCAGATGGGTTGCTAAGATCCCTATAATTAAATTCACTTCTCAAAGTTATAGGGGGATCCCACACTTAGTTTTTACTTCAAATATTTCATATCATTTACAACATATACAACTTTTAGAACTATAGTC
The DNA here is from genome assembly GCA_037957365.1 of Torreya grandis. Taxonomy (NCBI): domain Eukaryota; kingdom Viridiplantae; phylum Streptophyta; class Pinopsida; order Cupressales; family Taxaceae; genus Torreya; species Torreya grandis. The sequence continues at coordinate 4,090,482 of JARHVA010000720.1, read as the reverse complement.
TTAGCATTTCTCTCACGCTTCATGATCATAGATGATTCCTCTCCTTGATATAGGACACCGTGATATGGAGTATCCCATGAGACTCATTAGTTAGTCTCATTTCTCCTTAGTTTTACCTATACATATTTTCTTACACTTGATTATACATAGTTCATAACATTTGAAAATATAAAAATAATACAACATATCAAAAACACAAAAACATGCAAATAATTCAAAGAAAATACCAAAAACATTTCGATTGTATGCATTATCCATGCTTTACATTTCTACTATTGTTCTAGAGTTATATTTATTATTATATGCTATTGTTTGTCAATTTTATCTACATTACCATGATTCACTTGATCTTCTTTGAGTGTGTGTAGTGATATCCAAATATTTTATTGCTTCACTCCACCCATTGAGGGGGAATCATACTTCTACATTGAGACATAAATTGATATACACACCCATTAGGGGCATATTCTACATAACTATACCATCCAGGTCATGTCATTCCTATAACACACAATCTAGTCATCATGTTGATGTGCATTACTTACTAGTTTACATATATTACTCTATCAAAAATCACTAGTATATATCACTCATGTATTTTATTCGAATATACCTAGTCTTGTACTAATATTTCTTACATACATTCATTTATTGCTATGATTAGTTAGGTGTGATTATATTTCCATTATTTACATACTTTCTTTTTTTGTTTTATGTAGCTAGATGTGATTGCATTTCTCAGTATTTATTTATCTCTTGTATGTGTTTTAGGACATTTGCCAATGTCTTTTTCTTTTATTCATATGTGTGCCTTAGGATATTTTCCAATGTCCTTTGCTTTTACTCTTCTATGTGATTTTGGATTTCATGCCAACCTTGCTTGTTTCAATTGTATGTCTATGTGGCATTCGAACATGCCTTGTATGAATGCCTTCTAGTTTAAAATGACATGTGCCCATGTCCCTTGTTTGTTTATCCCCATGGTCACCTTTATATGATTCTTGATTCTTACTTTGTATGATTGATTGCTTATTTTCTAATCCTTATTTACAATTTCATGATCCACATCATGCATTATCTTACTTTCTTGGATGCCATTATGGACATCATGATCCATCCCTCCATAACAACTAATAATTAAAAACTAACCAAAGTTATAATTCTAGTTCATTATTGCACATGCTATTAAATTTGTATATCTATCTTGGCATACCCCTATTGATCTAACAATATCCAATTTATTTTCATTTTATATCTTGAGATATGTTGCTAATTATCATTGATATATCATGTGTCTTTATATCATAACACTCTTGTAAGGCTCTTTCTTTTGAGGGAAATCATTATAAGGTTTTCATTCCTACCCTTAGAAGAGGGGGAAACAAACATGAGTTTTATCATAGAGATCATAACACCTAACAATTTAAAAAGCAACATTTAGAACACCTAGAATAACAACTAGACATCAAACCAATTAGAATAGACTAGGTGTATAGTGAAAATGTCAAAATAGTTACTAGATTTAGCCTAGGACAATAGTGCCAAGATTGAAATATAGCATTGGTGCCACTACTATCTATTTTTGGTTCTCATATCTAAATGGAAAACAAATGGACTTTCTAAAAGCAGCAAAAAAAGTAGGTTCAACTACAGTTTTGCACAATTAGACTAGTTCAAAATCAACATTTTTTAGTACGCTTTTGCTTAGATAATCTAGATATAGGGGGAATTATTCATAACATGATGTCTCTCACTTCTAGTTTTAAATAAAATAGTTGGTATAACTTTTAGATCAGAATCTATGTTTCAGACACTAGTGATTGTGGGAAATGTGCATGGTACATTTGTTTTCTTTTCTTTCCAAGTTTAGCATTACCTACTCATTCTTAGTAGTTATGTGCCTTATTCCATTTGTAGGTGATTGGCATCATTTTAGAGTGGGTTTAATACAAGCCTAACCTCTAAACTTTAGAGTGGTTTTCATATAAGCCTAGTGCACCATTTTTGGAGTGGCTTTCATATAAGCCTAATCTCTATCTTTCTAAGTTGATAAGAGTGGCCTAATTTCTAGCATACATTTAGATATCCACACCAAAAAATTTAGATCATAGTACATTCATGGGCTTCATGAGCCATCTCATATGGCACACATTTCATACTAGTATCAGATGATAGAGCCAAAGGACTAGTTAGCCCTTGTATTCTTAAGCCACCTATTCATAGGGATTGGACATAGTTAAAATATCAATCAACACACATATGAACACCTAGCTTCATTTATTAGGTGATGATGGAGCCAAAGGATCAGCCTTTGCATTCTTTAGCCACTTTGAGGGAATTGAGCACTCATCTCCATTCATGATATTACTCTTGGTACATCACAGATCTAGCATCACTCAACATCATAATAGGTTTTGTATTGGTCCATGTACCTAGTGAGGTGTATTCATTCCTTTCTCTTCCTCTCTCTCTTACCCAACTTTGTATGTTCATATTTCAAATAGATCATATCTATTAAGAACTAATCTACTCTTTGTTTTTCTTATAGATTCATACTTCATAGTGTGCTCTCTCTATGCACACCCAACATCACATAGCTTCATGAGGTTTACCCTAGTAGGTAAGTTTAGATACACTTTTTATTTTTCCTTTATCCTAGTATTTCACTTTGCTATATCACTATAATAAAGAGGGGGAAATGTAGTCATATAAAATGTAAAAATCGGTAACTTGAGTGTGGCTAATGACACCCAACCCTTAGGTTCCTCTTAATTTCTCTCATAACCCTCGTAGGCATCTTTTCATTGATTCTTAGCCATTTTTAGCCTTCTAAACTTAATCTTAGCTCATCTAGACTAATTTTTCCATGACTAATCAATCCCCCCAGGTCACATCTATTCAAGATAGTCGTGTCATGCTTGGACTATAAAATCAATACCACTCCTGTCTACTTTCAATGCTCTTGTCCAAGTGCAATTTTAGCCCCAATGGTCAATTCCTTCTGATTCTCCAACCTTATCCATGTCATATTAATGTGAGCACATTCAACCCATGAATAATAGATCCATATAAAATCCAATTCAAATATCATTTGGAAAAGGTTGGTAAGTATCACTAAGCAAGTAAGACTACTTAAGCAATATTTCTTATTCTCTACATACAGCGAGCTAATATACTCACAAGCTTATTAAAATTCTTAAACTAGTCCCTAGCCATCTCAAGTACATCTAGCTTAGCATTTTTCATATTAATACACTCAATTGCATAAATTACTTCAAGTGGGAAAACTACACATGGTTGGATCCCTCTTTGGAGTATTAGCATGTAGGTAGCATGCCCACACAAGGGGTGTGGATACATGTTTAGTGAATATTACACACGCTAACCCACCCCTCTTTATAAAAATTGGTCAAAGCACAATATATTATAGGTTTTGAATATAAAATTTTCTCTACAGGGAGCTTTATAGGTTTACAACTATTAAAACTTCATGAACATGGTTATATAGACTTGGTAAACAAAACCCAAAAGGCTTAGATCATCAAGACAACAATGATAGAGGTGGAATATAGTGTTAGTACCACTCATGTCCACTTCTAGTGCTCTTATTAAACCATAAAACAAAGGTCAAATCTCAGCTTGTGATAGTGTCACAATCTTGCATAATGAATCCCAGACCTTGTCTCAAACAAATCAGCTAGTTTCTAGCTAAGTCTTATTTTCTCCATCTTATTACTATTTTTATAAAAGTCAAAATTGAAATATAAATTACATAAATCAATATATTAATTATTTAATATTTATTTATTTTACTACTCAAAAAATTTAACTAAATTAGGAATAATACACCAATATTCCTAAATTATTAAATTAGGTGACATCATCAATCTACCTACTCAGATTTTTTGCCACTAGACCCAAAGTGTCTAGATGAAAAATATAGACACTTAGATAAATTACACTTATGAACATAAGATTTCCAAGCATAGATAACATCTTAGGGATCTCTTGCATATGATTAATCCTATATACTCATCCTTGAACATCTCTAACCATGTCAACACTGAAGATCAGCTAAGCCACCCTCAAGCATATAACAACAAACATATTGCACACTTTGTCATTATCACATAGACTATCAAGGTTCTTCATACACTCAAAAAGAAACCATCATGACAACTCTCCAAAAATCTCACCCTTTTTCATTGATGTCAACACCCATCAATATAGTAATATATATCTCACCTTCTCTCTCTTTAAATCATTCCTACAACAAGAACTTTCTCCCCATTTGACACAATGATAAAGTGGGCATACATTGATCTTGAGGACCTAAAAAGATAAAAAAATAATAATAAAGGACCATCTTATAAATATTATATAAACTCCCCCTTACCTTGATCCTACCTCTTCTTGTTTTGACAAATACCTCTTGCTCCAAGCCAACAGCCAAGAAAGAAAGAACACACAAAACAAAATAAATCTAATGCAACACATCAATAATCATCTAAGAGGGACTCCCCCTAATAAATTTGAGAAATTTCACCTTATAGGCATCTTTAGATCTCCACACATGCCATGAAGAACCATCACACATGCTAACTAGCCTCTTTCTCAAGACACTTCCATGACCACCAACTCTGCATCTACACTAAAACTTGCAGAGCCATAATTTTTAGTAGACACATCATCATGACCAAAAACTTCATATTTAGATAAATTTCATATGCCCCCTTAATCACACTAATTTGCATCACCAATACCATCCTATACAATATAATTCCTTCACAAACCCTTTAAATAAGCTTATGAACTTGCTACTCCCCTTTAACCAAAGACATTATTTTTATTCATAGAAAAATAAATGACACCCAAGCTCTATCTTAGATGCTCAAAAGTATTTTTTTTATAATGTTTTGGTCATAATATCTACAAGTTGCTCTTTTGTAGGCACATGCTCCAACTTAACACATTAATTAATCACTTATTCTCTCAAGAAATGATATCTAATAGGAATGTGTTTAGTTTTTGAGCACATAATAGGATTATTTGAGATACTAATTTCATTAGTATTGTCACAAAAAATAAGAGAATGTCTATTTTGTCTTACCTTGTAATCTTTCAAAGTTTGTTTCATCCACATGACTTGTATAGAATAAGAGTCAATTATTATTACTCAGCTTCTATAGTTGATAAAGATACTAAGGCTTTCTTCTTGTTTAGCTAAAACACTAAACATTCTCCCATGAAGAAGACCCCACCACTAGTACTCCTCCTATCATCCACACATCCTACCCAATCAACATTAGTATATAATTTTAAATATAATTTTTTACTCCTAGGATACTATAAACCATAGTCTATGGTGCCTTTGAGATATCTCAAGATCCTTTTGACTACTTTCAAGTGAGACTCTCTAGGATTAGCTTAAAACCCTCCTATAAGACCTACTACTTACATGATGTCAAATCTAGATGTAGTAGATTATAAAATACTTCCAATCATGGATCTATAAAAAGTTTGATCAACTTTTGGTGAGTCATCTAATTTACTTAACTTGTATCATGTGATCATTGGAGTACCCATTGGCCTACACTCTATCATTTCAAACTTCCTTAGCATATCTTTGATGTATTTAGCTTGAGAAATGAAAATTCTTACATCAAGTTGATTAATCTATAATCCTAAGAAGTAAGACAATTTTCCCAAGATTGACATTTCAAACTCAATCTTCATAGTATCTACAAAATATCTTCTCATTTTATCATTATTAGATCCAAAAAATACGTCATCAACATATACAAATGTAGACACCTTAAACTAGCCACCAATGACCTTCAACTAGGCTTTTTACCAATTTTATCAAAATGCACAATTTAGCCTAAAAACACTAAAACATGTTAAATGATGTGAACCTATCATATACAAGTGCCAATTTTCATCAATGTATCATTAAATGAGGCAATGAATTTTATGATATGGTTAAGTTTAATCAAATCATTTTGAGTCAAAATGACATTTTTGCAACTAGGTGCTATGGGTAGCTCTTTTATACCAAAATTCTTGCATGAGACACAAGACTTTATTGTTTTTTGTCAGAAACATCCTAAATGGGATAACAAATCTAATACATATAACATAACATCTTAATTCCAAACTAGTTAAGTTTTAAGCCAATAATATGATATTTTGACCAATTTCATTAATTTATGCACCAATTACTAAGATTTGCAACAAAATTGATAAATCATGTTTAAGGCTAATTAATATGAATCAAGAGATTAAGTTAATTTTCTATGAAACTTGTTAAATATTTCTTTTTGGAAATTAATTATGAGTTTCAGCATCATCAAGTGACATAATTTTTTGGAAGGAATCCTTAGGACATAAATTCAATGAATATCTAATTAAGACCTCCCATGCCTCTATATCATAAATATTTATAAGGGAATTTATTGATTTTAGCCTCCAAAATTGAATGGATTCTTAGCCACACATCTTCAGCTTGAGATGGATGGTTTAGGTTCATTCTAATCATTTTCATAAATCTATAAATAGAAGGCTTTACACTAATAATTTTAATCTCTTTTGGTGTAAATTTATCTTGCTAAAAAATCTCTCTCAATCCATTGATTTAGTGTTATCATGCCTAATTATTGATCCAAGACAAATTCATCACAAGCCCAAGGTGCCAAGGAGAAAAGGAGATAGCCAAGCCTCCTTTGATGAAGACTCATTGAGCATAAGTTGAGCAAGCCACTTCAATAAGCCCTTTGAATCATCTAAGGAAGGTGAAATAACATTTGTATTTTGCATTCTAGTTGTGTTTTCCATTTAGTTTTGTTATTATGCTCCCCTTTGAGATAGGCTTAAGGTGTTAGTTATTAGTATGTTATTTTAGATTTTGATTTCATACACTAACACTATACTAATCTCTCCTTATTTTAATCTTATGTTCAAAAACGGCATGCCTAGTAGGACCTAACCTCATAAATTTGATCAAACAACTCCTTTAGGCAACCTACTAACCATTTCCATGTAGGATCTTGGAGTGTGGGAGTAAAAGGAGTGAAAATTTTGAGAAAAAAATTATTTTCCCTAAAGTAATGATTTTATCACTATGGAGTTATAATGTTTTCCTCTAGACCACAATCCTACAACTAACACAATCATTTTTTTATCATTTTAGTCATGTTATTGCATCTTAATTGTGTTTTTGGACTACCATTGTCTCTATCTGTAGGTTTAGTTATGATATTACAATACCACTACTCGATAGTAGTGATATTTCAATCCCACAACTTTGAAAATTGTAATATTACAATACCATGACTCCACAATCATGATATTATAATACCTTAATTTCACTAGTAGTCATATAGGTCAGTCTGAGTCATAGTATTGTGGTTAAACTATTAACAATTAAGCAAAAATACCAAAAATCTCATAGTTTCAATATTTCACTGTAACTTACATTATTGTCTATTAGAGTAATGATATTTTTAATTTTTGTTTACTAACATGTGAATTGTGATATTGTGTTAACCAGTCATAGTTTTGTAGAGTTGTAGTATTAGACTTTGGAGTTACGAAATAGCACTATGTAAACTTGAGAGCTTAATTTTCAGCATTATTTATTTCACTTGGAAATGTGCTTCAAGTCTAAACAAAATGCGTACCATTTCCTTGTAGGGCACATTTAAAAAGTGATCAAAACAGGATTAATCTAGTCTTTTTAACCTCTTTTTGGGTTCTTAAAAAGGATTAGGAACTTTAATTTGGTGATTAAGGAAATAATTAGATGCTTATTTGAATTATTTTTTGCTTGTTCTACAAAATTTATATAAATTAAAGCCAAGGGGATAAAATAAAACCACCAAACCTTTCATTTAGTACTCTAAAATTAAAATCACTTCAAAGTTTTTACAAGTTGTTTATCATTATTTGCTTAGATTAGATTTGTTTGAATAAAAAGGAAGGTGTACATGTATGATCTCCACCCAATCCCCTATAGGTAACTTGTAGGATAAAAAGTGCCATCTTCATTTCAAAGTGCCTTAGTCCAAAGGCATAAAAGAGATGTTGCGAAGGCTCTCCCCAAGACCCGCATGGCTTGGGTGATCTAGAAATAACCATAAAACTCTTTTACATATTTTTTATTTCATTACATCTTGGATTTTGAAGGGAACTTCATTACTTCCCATAAGTTATATAGGGAATTCTTAACATGAGAATCCTTAATTGGGATGATGGTTTGAGAGGTTAAACTATCTCCATTAGTAAAGGCTAAGCTTGAGACATTTGAGCATATTGGACATCATACTATAGTGAGCTAGTGATGGATGTAGTTGTTGTAAAAAAGGCAAGACCTTTTTACAACAAGCAATATGATGCAGGCCCAAATGATGTGTGTTTTTCTTGCATGTTGACTTGAAAGTCTTATGCATCTGATTCATCTAGACATTTGAAAACTTATTATTTTAGTTAAACCCACTTCACCACACCTTATTAGTTTAGGGATTAAGATGCTTAAATAGTTGATTTATCTTTGTCTTAGATTACGTGTTCTTGTTTGGAGTTAAAACTAGTTGTTAGCAAAAGGGTTACATAACTAAACACATTCTCCACCAATTTATTTGAACAAAGATGCACTGTGCTACCCAAGTTAAAATCATCTTTTTCCTTATTCAAAATTTTATCATAAACTTTATGTCATATCTTCCATTTTGACATAGTTATGCTGCCCATTTGATTCTAGACCATTTGCCCAATTTTCTTAAGTCTATTGATAATTTATATTTGAAATTACACCTTTATAAGTTCATAATGTTGAAGTGTTAAGTGGGTTTTCCATTTGCACTAAACTTGAGGGAAGTTAGGTTCAATTTCCAATTTGAATTAAGGGCCATTTTTAGACTCATAATTATTATCGTTATTTGGTAAGACTCAATTCAACTTCCGTATCACTCATGCTTTGAGTCCTAGTCTATGCTTTGTACTAGCCATCCTATTTTACCATTTGTCTTGAGTCCATTTGATACCACACTTTTGCATTAAGGATTTGTCAATATTTATGTGTCTATGTCATTTGAGTTGAGGAGAGTAGCGTTACACTATCAAAATCATGTTAAACCATTTTTCCTTAAAGTAGTAAAGAAAGCACTTATCATAAGCATTTTTACATTTTTACCCTACTCAAATTGTTTTAAAAACTTGTTTCATAAGCTTATTTGCATAGATTCCAAGTTTTTCCAAAATTTCAACCATTTCAAGTTTTCTTTGTGAGTCTTTGTCTTGTGTATTCATGTCATTCACTTTGGTCTAGCTTATTTGTCATAATAATCTAGTTTTATGTCATTATTTAGGAGAAAATAAACTATCTCCAAGTACCTTTTGTTTCATACCTCATACTCATTGATCAAGTTTATGTCTAAAATTCATATACCTATTTTTTGTTAGAAGTGATTAAAATTTATTAGATTAAATATCTCATATTTCTTTAAATTTTAGCTTTTGATGCCATTTGGCCAAAATTCCCTACACGTAGCTTTGTTTGAGCCTAACTTTTGATGTATAAATTTCACCAAAATACCTAGCAACTTTTTTTTTTCCTAGATTAAACTCGTTTGAAAAAAAAATTAATCCTAAAACTTGACATTTTAATTTAAATTCCTTTTACTTGACCTTTTTGTGTGATACGTGTAAATGTTAGACATTTGAAGTTATCTTATTTTATCAAAAGTCATTGCATTAACCTTTTTGGATATATATAACCATCCTTTTGACTAGGTTAGATCAAGTTTGAACCTCTTTTTATACATCACTTTTTTAGATTTTTTAGAAATCTATTATTTTTTCTTGTAAAGCACTTACTATGGATCCTAACATGTTTTCTTATAGTTGTAGTGGCCTCATATACAATTCAAGATTTAGTAATATACTCACATAATAATAAATGGTTCAAGATCCCTATACAGATAATGTTCTTTATGAGACAGATCCTAATCTATCTTATAGCACTCAAACAGGGGTACAAAACCAAGACCCATTAGATAATTATTTGGTTAACACACCTCCATACTCAAAATAGGATCAAACATAAATAGATTAGTACCTAGTTATGGTACCCATAGTTGAATAACCATTTCCTCAACAATCGTACTATGTTACTACACCATCAACGTATGATCCTTATCTATTTGAGCATCACTTATTGGAAAACAAGGATGAGATTTTGGTTAAAGATATATAATTAGGGGCTAAGTTTCTATTAGACTTACCCCATGAGAATTTTCCAAGTCTACTAAGAATGCCTCATAACATATTGTATAGTCAGTAGGATTCTTCTAGAAACCCTTTACCTCTAGTCCAAATGATGTATCATGACCCTATTATGTTTATCAAAGTAAATAAACCCATGGAGGATCACTTTTTATAGATGTATGTATCATACCAAACTTACTTGAAACTAGCACATAATTTTAGCTAGATGACCATGTCAAATTGGCCTCTTATAGATTTAGTTCCTTCAACAGGAGTGTTAATAGAATTTACAGGTCAAGATAATCGGTGTTTAAAACACATTGAAAATGCTATCGGGGAGTTTTTATTTGAGGATGATGAATCACTAAGAGGTTTTACCACTCGACCTGTGCTCGCCTTATGGTTGAAATCAAGGTGGATTTTTCTAAGGGCCTTCCTGAGGTGATTTGTCTAGACTCCCCCAGGGGTTCTTGGATGCAAATGTTAGATTTTGAAGGTTTACCTTTTTGATGTAAAAATATGTCACCTGATGGGGCATGTTGCAGCCCAAATAGATGTACTGCAGGGAAATCCAAATCTAGAATATCACCTTCTTAGTGGTCTGAAGCTGATCATGATCACTATTTTACTAAACAACCCGAGGAAGATTTGACTAATTCAGAGAATGAGAAAAACATGAAAAAGAGTATCCATTCTGAATTAACAAAAAGGATTAGGAGACTCCGCTGGAGATAGATCCTGTTGAAGGTTTGGTGGAAATTGGATTATGTGATCTCTCTAAAATGATTACTGAGGAGGTGGTGGTTCCTCCACTTGTTTTGAAGGATTCTCCTAGGAGCCAGATGTTGGTTGGGTCTCATAAGGTTTTGTGACTGAGGCATCGATGTCCCTTGAACCTCATTTATCATGGCCTTTTGAGGACTGGGTTGATCTGAGGCAGCTAAGGTAAATTTATGGTTGGACAAACTGTTAAGAGGAAGAAGTCTAAGCCTTTAGTCCCCCCTCTAGACATGAATCTTTTGGTCTTGTAAAAAAAACAACCCTTCATTGTTTGTCCAGCTCTTGAAAGCTATTTTTAGATTCTTGGTTAATCTGGTCTTGCTTATGCAGGTTCTAGGCTATTTTGTATCCTGGATGTGCTTAAGGCTTATCTCTTTACTAGATAAACTGATGTACCAAGGGTTTTGGGAGATATCTTCAAAACCTATTTTTACCTTAAAGAGATCTAAAACATTTAATGGATCATTAAAAACTTACTTCATCAAATCAAAATCACTATACCAATTAAAGAAATGACCAAAACCAGCATCAAGTCCAAGTGTAAGCATCTCAATCAACATGGGCCAATAACAATGATAGACTAAAACAATTCAACTATAATAATAATGTTGTTGCAAATAGAGTAACATATTTGATAAATGTCTAAATGGTGTAAACACCATCTGCTTAGCCCACACAACATATGCAAATTACTCTTAACCTATAACCTTTTCAATAAACACAGCAACCACAACAACCTAGGCCCATGTAACAAATACAATCCCTACCATTACAATCCCCTCCTCCAAGGAGAATAAGGTCTTCTCATCATGTTTTTAGTGACCTTGGAGAACCTATTGAATCTATGTTTCACAATCTCATTGCCACTAATATGATTAGTTGGATTATACTAAGACATTATCCTAAGGGCATTCCTTATCCTAATTGGTACCACCAAAATGAATTATGTGAATAGCATCTATTTAGTAGACATAATTTGTGATTTTGTGTGTAAATTAAATATTTGATTTAGAATATGTTGGAAAATATGGAGATAAAATTAGATGGTGGTTATTTCACTTCCAATGAAAAACTTGGAATATTTTCAAAACCCTTTTTAATAGCATAACACCCAACCATAATAACAATAACAACCATAATAGTAGTAATATCTAGTGTGACACCAACAATAATAATTTTAACAACCAAGGCCAAACCAATAGAATCACCAAAAGTAAAACCAATAGCATCCAAATAATGGATATAACCAAGGTTATAATGGTAACAACCAATAGACCTACCATGTAGTTTCACATTAATACAATAGGGTTGTAGGTCATATTTTAGAAGGTCATGTTAACACCATCTCCATCAATCCAAGACCAAATACCATTCAATCAAGACCTTTGCTAAATAATTCCAATCCACCAACTCACTTTCATAGTCCTTCCTTAACCTAAGACCACATACGATCATACCAAAAAGTAGGTATTACTAATTTTTGACCTTCTAATGATAACTCATCATTGCCTCGTGACCATACACAAATGCACTAGTAATTGATGCTTATCCTATCTAGTCCCCACCATCACCATCATTTGTTAGCAATCATGGTCTTATGTTTAGTCTTGATTTTGGAATCACAAGATTACCATCCCAGTCCCAAAACTATCTAACACTTTACCCATCACCCAACTAATCATTTAGCCTCAAAACAAACCATTTAAAACTGATGAAGAAAAGAAGTTTGGCATTATGGAATAATTGTAAAAGATGCTAGCACAGAGCTCCATTTTAAATTTGTTTCATGCATCAACAATCCTCAAAAAAATTTAGACAAGTTCCTTAGCCAATCCATGGTTTCAAGTGACATTTTTCCTAACAAATTCTAATATTTGTTCAGACACCATCCTACCCAACAAGTCACTTTCAACCAAAGAGATATGTCATCCCTTCACCCACTATATAATAATCCATTTTACATCAAAGTTTGCATAAAGTGGCATAAATAGAAATGTGTCCTTATAAACAATGAATTAGGTCTAAACATAGTGTCTCTAAATATCATCAAGATTCTTGGGTATACAATAATATATCTTCAAGTAGAAATGATAACCATCAAGGCCTACAATAATGAAGAATGAGAATCATAAGGCACCATCTGTTTACTAGCTATCTTGGGGCCCTTGACCCATGATACACTTTACCATGTGTTAGATCTTGATCTGTCATATAATATACTTTTAGGTAGACTTTGGTTACATTATAATTGTGTAGTCCCTTTGACATTTCACTAATGTATCAATTTCTCCCATTTAGGAATGAAAGTTTGTATACCAAGTGACTTTCATCGATACGAGCATTGTAAATACTTAGAGGCTAAATTCAAGAGCTATAACTATCATTTTGGCATGAACCCAATGGACAAGTAGGATAAGGGAAAGGAAATAATCCTTGATTTACTATAGGACAACTACATTAATCCTAATACCATTGATTCCCTTTCCTATATGCTACCTCTTGAGATATCCAATCATTATACCATCTCATCTAATGGTCCAAGAGAGTGACCCATGATACCTTGAATATTGTAAACCTTCCATATAACCCAAAGTCATTTGGAAGAACTAAATCCAAGCCACTTCATCCATAATGGAAACAAAAGGGAAAAGTTAAGAAGTATAGTCTTGGACCCATCACATTTATACTAACATCTAGCCTAGAACATGACCCTCTTGAAGGATATGAATCATGGTTGTACAATGACAAGCAAGTTTATTGTTATGAGAATGCATAATATCCTTTTCCTAATAGGATCATGAATAATCAAGACTAATAAGGAGGTGGCTTACGACCAAATCAACAAGGAACACTTAAGCTAATTTCCATGACTAGGTACAAAGGACCCTATGATCTTAGATTTAAACCACCTGGGGGTGACCCCATGTACCTTAATCATGCTCCATCACCATCAACTAGTGATGATGATGTCGATAGCAAAGCAAAATCTGATCATAACCTTATTGATGACCTAGTCAAGACCAAACTATTTGACCCTCATTTTATTTTTACCCTAAGACCAATCATTCATCACAACCCACTACCATTGTATTATCTCCAACTGATAGACTAAGACCAACAAGAGTCTAACATTCAGATTGATGATTTTTAAAATGATGAGGCTTTATGAGATTTTATCATCCTTAGAAACAATGTTTCATTGGGGGGCCATAAATTAGGGTTCTCATTTAATTTATATCTTGAAGCCTATTTTGGAGAGTGGATGAACACCCTTAGCCAAAATTAAATAATTAAAACATTGAGGTGCCAAAGTGAAAACCTATTTGAGGTGATTTTTTACTAGGGAAAAAGTAAAGAAAAAGGCTAGTATAGTGGTGAAAACTTGTTTTAAGTACCATTAACTGGGGGTGTTCAACCTTCCTCAATCATATATCAAGAGACCACCAATGATGAACTTGTATGTGGGTCTAAGTTTAGTTTTTAATAAATAATAACCCTTTGATCAAATCATTCAAGATTTTTTAATAGTTTTTGTTACATGGCCAAACCTCCCATTAGGGGACTCTAATTCATTATGCCCAGGGGAAATCATAGATACAGTCCTAATAGATGAATTTAACATTGCTAATAAGTTCAAATCTTTACCCACTATCCATGAGGACAATTCAAACCTTCTATTGGAAGACATAATAGAGGTAAATATTGGGTCCCTAGATGACCCAAAGTGGATCAAGCTAGCCACATCCCTTACTGAGAAGGAATGTGAATTCCTTACATCCCTTTTGAGGGAATATATTCACATATTTTCATAAGCATATTTTGACATGCTAGGTTGGACCCCTCTTTGGTTCTGTACCTCCTTATGGTAAATCCTAATGACAAACCAGTGAAATAAAATCTACATAAGATGCATACTTACATTATTATATTAGTTAATAAAGAGTTCAAAAAACTTTTATAAGTAGGATATATTCGATCGGTTGACTATTTAGAGTGGATATCTAATATTGTGCCAATTAGCAAAAAATAAAAGGAATCAGAATATATATATTGATTTTTGAGATATAAACAAATCTTGCCTCAAAGATGATTTTCCATTTTCAAACATTGACATGATTATTGATTGTATAATAGGTTATGAAATTATTTCATTAATAGATAATTTTCAAGGTACAACCAGATTAGAATAGCACCAAAATACCAACACAAGATAGTATTCACCACTCCATAGGGAACATTCTATTATCAGGTTATGTCATTTGTTCTTAAAAATATAGGGGCCACCTATCAAATATCCATGATCATCATATTACATGATATGATGCTTGATATTATTGAAGACTATGTTGATGACATTCTTGGCAAATCAAAATCTAAGGGCAATTATCCAATACTGCTAAATAAACTATTTGAAAGGCTGCATGAGTACAAAGTCAAACTTAACACTAAGAAGTGTGTATTTGGAGTCACTTTAATAAAATTTCTTGGCTTCATTGTGTTTCAATGAGGTACTAAATTTGATCCATCCAAATTCTAATCTATAACTAAAATGCCACCATCAACTAATTTGAAGCAACTCTATAGTTTATAGGGAAAGATCTAGTCTATCAAACACTTCATATCTCAATTAGCCAATAAATGCCATATTTTTATGCATTTTATGAAGAAAGGAGTCATATTTCACTACAATGATCACTTTTAGATAGATTTTTAGTATCTTAAGGACTATCTAGCAAATCCACCTATTTTGTTGCCTCATATGCTAGGAAAGCCATTCTTGTTGTATCTATCCGCTACTAACAATGCCCTAGGAGCACTTTTGGCTCAGCACAATGATAATGTAAAATAGCATGTTGTGTACTATTTAATCCTTAAATTGGTCATGTATGAACATAATTATACACACATATAATTATCCATGGTCTCACAACTCAAAAACTACACTATTACATGTCAAACAATAAGACCATGGTTATTTCGAAAGAAAATCCACTCAAGTATCTACTATCTAAAATAGATTTATAAGGCCATATGGCCAAATAGATCATTCTTCTAAATGAATTTGACATTGAGTACGTCAATCAAAAATCCATTAAGGGTAAGTTCTTATAGATCAACTTGTTGAAGTACCCCTTGCTAAAACAATGACACTCACATTCTAATTTACTAACAAATCCATAATGGACATCATTAACACAACTCTTGAGGAGTAACACTAGAATTTGTATTTTGATGGGTCATTCATAGCACATGGATAAGGGGTAGGCCTTTTTATTTATTACACCATAGGGGGATATAATCCCTAAATCATTTAAGATTAACTTTTCTTATACCAAAAACATGACCAAATATGAGGCAATTTTAGAAGACTTTTCCAAGTGATACAATGGAACATATCTCATCTCAAGATTTATGGTGATTCTTAGTTAATCATCAATCAGGTTATAGACCACTTTTAAACCAAAGATGACAAGTTATTTCCATACAATGCCATGGTTGAAACTCTCAAGTAGCAAATTATTGACATTCAGTTTGAACATATACAAAGGGTAAGTAATAGAGCCATATGATATATGGATACTATTGGATCTCTAATTTGACAAATAGACACAACTAAAGAGTATCAGTTATTTTTCAAGAGTTTGCTAGTACTAGCTCATGAACCTTCAACCATCATAATGATTTCTTATATTGTTGGTCCCAAATCTATCTAGTATTAATACCTTTACAACTACCTCCATGACCAAATTATACCACCTGACCTATCCTGAAAGTAATCCAAAACCTTCATCCACCAAACCGCTCATTATACCTTACTCGGATCAACCTTTTACTACAATATTTTTGATATAACTCTACTTCATTATTTAACTTCAGCAAAATCTACACTAGCATTATGGGAAGTTCACAAAGGAGTATGTGTATCCCACACTAGTGGGGTACTCATGTCTAAAAATATCTTGCATACTAGTTATTATTGGCCCATGATGGACACATATATAGCTGTGTATGTAAAGAAGTGTAATAAATGTCAAAGGCATGCCAATCTTCTTTATGACCTAGTCAAGACTCTAAAACTAATGTTGACACCATGCTCATTTGCTACATGGGGCCTTAACCTCATTGGGAATATAAATCCCACCTCATCTGATGGACATAAACATATCCTTACCACCACAGAATATTTCACTAAGTGGGTTGAATCTATATCCCTCATTACATGAATAGAAAGCAAATTTCCAAGTTCATTTTTAATCATCTCATTTTACACTACGGTATCCCTTATGACATTATATTTGATAATGGAGGCTCATTAAAAATAAGGATGTTGAAAAGATATGTGTCAAATACAACATCACAAAGCACTTTTTTATGGCCTATTACCCTCAAGGTAATAGTCAAGATAAAGCATCAAATAAAACTATTGTCAAAATTCTAAAAATGATTGTCAATGATGTTGGTCATGATTGGCACCTTCAGATATTATGTTCCCTTTGGGCATACCATACCAATCACTGTATACCCATATGAGCCACTCAATATTCACTTGTTTATGGTACTGAGGCCATTCTTCACATTGAAGTCGAGCTGCTTTCTCTACACATCTCTTTCAAGCATATCCTAGAAAATAACAACTATCGAGTAGCTCACCTTTAAGAGCAAGAGTTACTTGATGAGAAATGCAAGGATGTAATAAATACTCTCTAAGCCTATCAAAACTGACTTTGAGGCCACTATAATTAGCATGTGAAACATAGAGAATTTTAACTTTGATGATCTTGTCCTTAAAGAGAAGTAAAATAATACCATGACTATAAAGAAGCATAAAGGCAAGTTCAAACCCAACTAGGTTGGTCCTTTAATCATTAAAAT
Organism: Torreya grandis; assembly: GCA_037957365.1. NCBI lineage: Eukaryota > Viridiplantae > Streptophyta > Pinopsida > Cupressales > Taxaceae > Torreya > Torreya grandis. Next base: position 4,072,566 of record JARHVA010000720.1, on the reverse strand, counting down.
AAACTATGGAATAGGAGCATATAGGCTTACCACACTAGATGGAAATAAACTTGATGATTTGATGAACATTATCCACCTCAAGTGGTACTATGCTTGAGTGACTTGGTGAATTATCTATAAGGACCACTTTAAGTTGTATCATTTTATTAACCTTCTTCTCATCCTATCATCAAACCAACTTATCATTATTTCCTATTGTATATCCATTCTACCATACCTTTCCCATCAACTAAGTTGTTTTATCCCTCCCTACCTATCCCTATGACCTTGGTTCCATTTTATTTGGTTCCATTCACATTTTCAACAAAAAGATCTAGATTCAATTTTAGCAGTTCTTTCAAGAATTCTAGATAGAGATAGTAGTTTGGTAATTGCATCCTTCCCTTTTTGTTCTATTCTCTATACCAAGTGTGATTGATCATAACTACCTATGGTCAAATGAGTGTCCTACTAGACTTATTACTAATTATAACCACTTATGGGAAAATTAGTGTCATTGACCTATGTCATTGTATCCTAGTTATAATCACTTATGGGAAAACTAGGGGAAATATTTGTTTATCATGCCTTGACTTACCAACTAGCCATTTCTTATGTCATATTGTGCCTTTATACCAAATTTGGCTATTTTATTTGAATTGTCTTTTACACTAATCATATTCCTCCACTATAAGGCAAAACTATAGCAACTTAAGGTCTCATCCTAAAACTATGTAGACAATAATTGATACTTATTGAGGTCAGCTCAGTCACCTTAAGCTATGCTCTCATTGCTATGTGAGTAGCCTATGCCACACTCTTTCCTTTTTATGAGTAACATAATCCATGTTCTCTCTATTTTGAAATCAACTTAAGCCATGCTCTCACATTTTATGAACAACCTAAGCAATGATCTCATCATTTTGCATGCTTGGACCATTTAGTGTTTCATCATTCTTAACTAAGTTAAGATACTCAAAAATTACAAAAAAATTTGTAAAATCATTTATAAAAAACCAAAAACATTGAACACTTCTTTGCCTTATGGATTCTGGGAACCCTCACTAAGTCACAAGGAAAACATGTTTTTTTAATTTCCCCATCCTTTTTGGACTTTTCTCCCACACACTTTCTATTTTATAATACCATTCCTATTCTTCTATCACATTCATCATGTTTATTTTCATTAGTTACCATTTTATTCCCATTTTTTGAGAGAACTAGATTCAACCTAAATTTTTTGTTGGATATTATGTCCATGAAATTATGTAGGTAGTGTTCACTTGCCTATTGTATATGGAGATAGCTCGGCCACCCCCTTCCTTTTTTTATATTCCCCTAGTCATGTTTGTTTATTAATTTTTCACCTAATTTTTAGGGTCAATGTTCATCGCATTGTTTGTGCTAACATTAGGAAAAACTGTTATTTATTCCTTTATTTTTTTCTTTATTTGTTGTTTATGTACTTGTTTGTTTGATTTCATCACTATTTCCTTGACTTAGTCTATGTGTTTTCATTGGGTGATTCCTTGTGTATTTATTTTTGAATCCCTCCATATTCATATGTTTGCATTGCCATCATGGTTTTTATCATTGCTACATTATTTTCCCTTGAATATTAGATTATGGGATTCAATCTTTATGCATTTTTCAGTCCAATCCACATGGTGTTCTATTATGATGCCTTTGCTTCATTAATTCTACTCAATAATGGCAGCATCAACATCTCCTCAATACTAGAACATCCCAATCATATCCCAAATATAGTAATTAACCAATGAAAGAATTTCACCCTTTATTAGTTTGAATGAGCATCTCCCTAATCATAGGTTATTCAAATTCATCATTACCCTCCATATCAAGTTACCCACATCATATTTTCCATCATCATCCAATCAATCATGTTTTCCATAAATAGATTCTCATGATTATAACCACCTATGAGTAGATAATTATACACCATCCCATCTGCATTTCTCAATGATTATAACTACATTTGGGCAAATCATTATGTGTTCTCACCAAATTTGCATTACTTTTTCCCAAACAGGGGCATGTTATTATCATGCTTGTCTATCCTAACTGGGACAATTCTATCTTCTCAATGATTATAACCACCTTTGGGTAAATCATTATGTTATCATACCACATTACCATTTTTAGGGTACAATTCTTATAACCACCTTTAGAGAAGCCATTTTACCCAATTCCACTTTTATTCTTAGTGATTTTGACTACTTTTTCAAAAATATTATGTTCTTACCCATCATATTCATATGTTTGGTCCCCTCATTTTGATTCTTTCTTTCGAGGGATCATTTTGTGACTTACTTATGCCAATCATTCCCTCAAAGGGGCATCATAAAATTTATCCATTACCGTTAAAGTCATAGACATGCAGGACCTTTTCATTTTTTGATAATATGTTACTATGACAATAGCTTGAAATGCCTTCTCAAATAGGGACAAACTATAGACACCTAAAATTGGCCACCAATGACCTTCAACCAAGCTTTTGACCAATTTCTATCAAAATTCCCAAATTGGCCTATAAACATTAAAATACGCTAAATGATGTGAACTTGTCATATACAAGTCTGATTTTAGCCAATGTATACCTAAATGGGGTAATAAATTGTATGAGATAGCTAAGTTTAATTAGATCATTTTGAGTCAAAATGACATATTTTTACCTAGGTGTTCTAGATTTCTCTTTTCTACCAAATTGATTGCACAAGACACATACCTTCGTTATTTTATGTTGGAAACATCCTAAATGGGATCACAGATCCAATGCATCTAAAATCACATCATAATTATAATCTATTCAAATTTTGATCCAATAATATGGAATTTTGACCAATCTGATTAATTTGTGAACCAATTTCCAATATTTTCATGAAATTTAATAAACCATATTTAAGGCTAATTAATTTGAATTAAGAGCTTAAGTTAATTTTCCATGGAACTTGTTGAATATTTTTTTTTGGAAATTGATTATGAGTTTTTACATCATCAAGTGGCATCATTTTTGGGAAGGCATCCCTAGGCAAAAAATGCAACAAATATCTAATTAAGCCCTCCCATGCCTCTTTAGTGCCTCTCTATCCCAAATATTTATGAGGGAATTTATTTATTTTAGCCTCCAAAATTGATTGAATTTTTAGCCACGCATCTTCATCCTGATATGGATGATTCAATTTCATTTTGATCATATTCAAAAATATATAAATAGAAGGCTTCACACTCATAATTTTAAGTTCTTTTGGTGTAAATTTATGATACTAAAAAATCTCTCTCAAGTCATTGATTTAGTGTTATCATTCCTATTATTGAGCCAAGCCAAAGTCATCATAAGCCCAAGGTGCCAAGGAGAAAAGGAGATAGCCAAGCCTCCTTTGATGAAGACTCATTGAGAACAAGTTGAGAAAGCCACTTTAAAAATCCATTTGGAGCATCCAAGGAAGGTGAAAGAACATTTGTCTATTTTATTATGCTCCCCCTTGAGATAGACTTAAGGTGTTAGTTACTAGTGTGTTATTTTAGATTTTGATTTCATACACTAACACTATAGTAATCTATGATTACTATAATCATATGTTCACAACTATAAAATGATGATTACCTTTTATCTTAATGTATATATTACTATCAGCTACCCCCTTTTGAAACCTTGACTCAAAAGATACTTATCTATCCTATCATACCAAGATCTAGGCACTTGTTTAATACCATATAGAGACTTCTTCAATTCACACACAAAATATTGATTACTTGACATGAAATATCCTTTAGGTAACTCAATGTAGACTTCTTCTAAGTTTCCATTCAATAATGGAGCTTTCACATCCATTTGATATACCTTAAAATCTTTAAAATATGCATATTCTAAAAAGAGTCTAATTGCTTCCATCCTTACCACAAGAGTAAAAGTCTCATCAAAATATATTATTTCAACCTAAGCATATCCTTTACACACCATTATAGCCTTGTTTATTGTGAATTTTAATTTCTCATTCATCTTGTTTTTGAAAACCCATTTGGTACCTATCATAGAGATTGAATGATCATTATAAATTCTTCTAGATGGAGCTATATTATCTTGTATTTCTTCCTCAGCTTCATCTTCATCAATTATTTGAATAGATAACATTGTTTTCAATAGCATTATAAGTTGAGTCACTTACATGCAATTTTGGTTTCTTGACTCTACTTGTTGTAGACACCTAAATCTAGCCACCAATAACCTCCAACAAGATTTTGGCCAATTTCCACCTAAAATGCATAATTTTGATTAAAAAAACTAAAGCATGCTAAATGATGTGAAAAAAAGATATTCAAGTGCTGATTTTATCTATAGTATCCCTAAATGGGGCAATGTAATATATGGGCCAACTAACTTTGAATAGTCCATTCTGAATCAAAATGGTAAATTTGCACCTGGGTGCTCTAGATTGCTCTTTCCTATCAAATCTCTTACACGAGACATGTGCTTCTTTTTTTTTTTTGGGTAACATCCTAAATGGGAATACAGTTCTAATGTATCTAATAGTGACTTCTAATTCTAATCTAGTCAAATTTTAGACCAATAACAAGACATTCTGATCAATTTGAGTAATTTGTGCATAAAGTGCTTAATCAGGATTAAGAGATAATTAATCCAAATCAAGTCTTAATAAAAAATTCCATGGAAACTTGTTGAATATTTTTGGAAATGAATATTGAATATATACATCATCAGGTGACCTCATTTCTTGGGAAGATATCCCTAGGCCATAAATGCCATAAATATCAAGATTCATGCCTTTCATGCCTTATCAATGCCTTCCATACCTCTTAATTTCCCGTTCTTCCAATGTCATGATGAGGATAATTACAAACTTAATTCCAAACATTGAATTAATCCTCAACCACACATCTCAATCTCAAGATGGATGATGTAGGTTGATTCTAATCAAATCCAAAAATCTATAAATAGGAGGCCTCACAACATCATTTCTAAGATTAATTTGTGCAAAGTTATAATTTAGGATTGGTTTTAAAATCTTCAAGAAACTATTTTTACCATGAAAATAAGATTCTAAGCCAATGCAAGCCAAAACCAAAGGTGCCATGAAAATATGGAGGTATCCAAGCTTCCATTACCAAGGACTTCATGAGCACAAGCTAAGCAATCCACTATTACAAAGGTATTTGGAGCATCCAAGGAAGATGAAGGAATTATTGTGTTTTCATTCTTTATTTTTTAGTTGTTTTTTTCATTTGATTTCATTAAATAAGCTCTCCCTAGTGTCTAGGCCTAGAGATGTTATGTTATTAGTGTTTTTCTTTTATTCTGTTTCTATTTTGGAAGTAACACCATAATAACCATCCTCTCTTGAGTCAAATTCCTATATCACATAATGGCATGCCCGGTGGGACCAGATGTATCCTACATAGGAAGAATACCATTTTGTAACTCTAAAATATTTATTTGAGCCTTTAAAACTCTTTCAAATTAATTTTCTAACTTTATTTTGCCATTTTTGTTTGCCACAATTTTACACAGTAACCGACATCAATAAGTAATACTGACATTGGTTACCTACTTAACTGATGTTGGTTATCAAAATCAACATTGGTTATATCTTAATTAGATAGAGTAACTAATTTCAGTGGTAATAACTAATGTCAATCACTGTGTTTTTCCAAAAACATAGACCTAAGAGCTACTTTTTCAAAGTTTATTATTTCAAGCTAAAAAGAGCTTCAAAGCTAAAGGACATGCTAATGATTTTGTTGTAGGACCAAGCTTTATATTTATTCAAAACATGTTTAAATTGCCTTTTCATGATTAAAAATTAATTAGGAACCTTGTTTTGGTGAATGTTTTCAAATTTTACAACTAAGACCAAGGGGTCAAATGAATACCACCAAATCTTTCATTTGGGCTTAAAATTCAACACACTTGTCAATCTTATTTGCAATAGTTGTTTAATTGAATTTTTTTTTGGCAAAAAGAGGAATGTTTTGTGTATGCTCTTCCATTTTTCCCCTATAGAGAACCCTTGGAATAAAAAGTGCCATTCCTATTGAAAAAAGCCTAGTCAAAGGCTTATAAAGAATGTCATCTAAAGAACTCCCCAAAAACTCATCAAAGTTTGGGTGACCTTGAAAATGAACCTAAAGTCTTTCTCTTAGTATTTTATTTTTATGAAAACTTGGCTTACGATGGGGAATTCATCACCTCCTACAAGTTATTTAGGGAAGCTAGGCTTATAAATAATGTCATCTAAAGAACTCCCCAAAAACTCATCAAAGTTTGGGTGACCTTGAAAATGAACCTAAAGTCTTTCTCTTAGTCTTTTATTTTTATGAAAACTTGGCTTACAATGGGGAATTCATCACCTCCTACAAGTTCTTTAGGGAAGGTTTTACCTGGGGTTTTATCTCTTGGAATAGAATTTATTTAACTCCTTTGGAGTTGCACATGAGACATATTTGTATTTGGACATCACACTACACTAAGCAAACAACAAGATGTAACGGTTGTAAAAGGTACTACACCATTTTATAACTAGCTAATGCCATGGTAACGCAATTAATTTTGCTTGTCTTTTGCATCATTTGATGTGAAAGTCATAATGTAATTAATTCCCCTAGAATGACCCAAACCTTGCTAGTTTAGTCAACCCCACATGCCATACCCTTACTAAGATTTGGATGATTATACTTATTGTATTTTGGTCATTTTTATTTGGTATGATTATACTTATTGTAAGCCATGTCAAAATAATGTATTTGAGTTGTGAAGAGTAGTGTTATGTTGTTCAAATCATGTTTAAAACATTTTGTGCCTTTGAGCCTTTGAAACATAACATTGACCACATTATTTGAGTATGATTACACTGTTATGCTACTTAATTTGTTTCAAGACTTGTTTACAATTGTATCAAAACCATTTGTTTCAAACCATTTTCTGTATAACATTTGGAACTTTGTCTTGTGTCGTCATGTTGTCTAATTTTGTCTAGCTTGTTTGGTCAAATCCTAGTTTTTACCACTGAGTTTTCAATTAGCCTTGTCAAGTTTGGATTCAAATATTGATTGATTTATATTTAGGCCTTAATTTTTGGGGCTGATATATAGATATTTCTCTTTTAGGTTATATAACATTAGTTAATCAATTACCCAAATTTGAAAACTATTGATGGTTTGTTTGTTTAAAGCCTATCCTCATCATTGTTTGTGATGTTATTTGGGAGAAACATAGCATTTCTCAAAGAGCCTTTTGTATTATGCATTATCCCAACTAATCATGTTTATGTTTGATTCTATATATTAGGTCTATGTCAAAGTTGTTTCCAAACTCGTTAGATTAAATAAAAAACATCATGCATGTTTTTTTGAGCCTAACTTTTGACTCTATATTTGGACAAAAGACTTAGCAAATCAACTTTTCCCTTTCCTATTTTAGACCTTGTTTGGAACACCTTGACCTACCTTTGACATGCTAGTTTTTATTCATATACTTAATATTTTATGCATATGGCATTTAACATTAGACATTTGATATTATTTTGCTTTATTCCAAGTCTTAGCACAAATAATTTTGGAGATACAACTCCACTTTCAGACCATATTAGAGATACAACTCCACCCCTTCAACCAAGTTAGACCAAGCTTGAACTATTTATCCTTTGGACAAAGTCTTTCAGATTTTGTGGAATTCTAGGCCTTTTTATTCCAGAGCTTTCATCATTTACGTTGATATGCCTAACTACACTTATGGTCGATTCACTTACAATCCAACTTATAATAGAATGGATACACAAAATGACTTTTATGGCTTTATTCAAGACCCTAATGATGTTAATATGGTTTGTGAGATAGATTTCTATCTACCTCATATTAATCATTCATGGGAACAAAGTCATGAAACAAATTATGATCCAACATTAGACTTTGATTGGTATGAAGAGGCTTGTGATGAGGAATTTAAAGACCTAACTATAGATAATGTTGTTTGGGATATGGATCTGTACCCTCTTTTAAATAATTAGTACATGGAACATAGTCAGGAACTAAATTATGAGCCAACTCACAACTAAGATGATATGGTTTATGAAGAAGACTTGGATGCTTTGGCTTATGAAAGTAATCAAGATCCACCACATCATACCATTTCTATACCAAGAGCACAATACTATATCATTCCCATACCAATATCTCATACTTTGGTTTGTGTGAGAAATTAGGTTCCACCAAACCATTTTTATTTCAGGACCTCATCCTTTGGCTTTTGTGAGCAATCAAGCTTCAAAATTCCCCTTCATCATTCTAGGACCTAGTCCTTTAGCTTTTGTAGGAAATAAATCCCCACAACTCCCTATAGTTACCATCCCAAGAATTTATCCTTTAGCTCATGCAATAAATCATGCTCCCTAAGGCCCTACCATTATCCAACTATAAGGCATTCCTCATCTAGTACCAATCCCAACCAAAGCTCAACTAATCTAATCATTAAAAGACCAATTTGTATTCAAAATTGGTATTTTATAACTCATTAGAAACCAAGGCCAACAAAAACAACCAATCCAAGATGTTTATGTTGAATCAACCATTTATGATAAGTCATCTTGTGATAAATTACCCATTGATCCTTTACTAGTTATCGAGGAGTCTCACTCTGGTGAGCCAGTCTTTACTAAATCACTTCTTAATGATTATAACCACCTTTGGGTAAATAATTAACTTGACCATGTGCCTATTTTTAAATATCCTCCTATTGATAAGCCAATCTCTGAAGAGTTATCTCTTGACCTTTTTCCCATCCTAGAGGAATCTCACTTTGATAAACTAGTCTTTGTGGAGCCCATCATACCATTGTAGGTTGTTACTTATCAAATACAAAATATTCAACAAGACATTATAATAATATAGTACCCATAAGATGAATAATAAAATTTAGATTCAAGTTTTACTCTTAGACCAACATCATATTTAGCATCTAAATCTGAATCTGAAACAACATCAGTCTCAACATTAGATTTAGAGTCCCTTGAGTTAGAATCAAATTTAGATGAAGAATATGTTTATGGTTGTTATAACATTGCTTACACATGCCTTGTAGATCAATGTGAATATATTTTTTATCCTTCTATAGTTTTTTAGGATGATTACTTCAGCTTTGACATAATTTATCTTAATATCTTATACAAAGATTATGCAGCCTCTTTCTATTTCATTTCCATTCCATAGGCCATTACCATCAACCAAAGTAGACTTATTATTGACATTTGATCTCCCAAAAGTATCAATTAGGACTAACAGAATCACACTTTATTGAACTACATCTATGACAACATATCAATTGAAGAAGAGCAAGGAGGAAAAGATAACATTCATTTAATAGAAGAACACTCTTTTAGTGAAACCTTTTTGAAGGCACTAAGGGACAATCCAAGTCAGAAATTAGCATCTTGTAGTGAAACTTTTTCAAAATCACTAGAAGATAATCAAAGTCAAAAGTTAATATTCATTAGTGAAACCTTCTTGGAGGTGTTATGGGACAATCAAGACAAATTTATTGGTGAAAACCTTTTTAAGGAACCAATAGCTAAGCATAAAATTTCTTCATTGCTTGAAGAAGACAAAATTAAATATCAAATCAAAATAGTTTCATATATACAACCTAATAAGAGGGTAGCTACTCTCAAGCCTAAACAATAAAACATTTGATGGTCCTATCAAGAAAATAAGTCTTCAACCCTACCACAACCAAAATTATGTTGAATCTAGTATCAACAACATTATGTTTGACTGAAAGTCCTGATCTTCATTTATTTCCCCACCATTATACATTCCATTATCATCTACTATTCTATTTCACAATCAAACCCACCATCCATGGTCACACTTTCCTTTACAAAGGCTACAAAGATACATTGTCTTGATACATGAAGGAATTAGAATCAATGACCAAAGAAGATCATAAAAGCATTCTCAAAAACCAAATCTACGGACCATTCCTGATAGAGCAGTTATTCAGACAAGGTGTGGGCTAGAAATTAACATGATCAAGTATTGTATTTGTATCATTTGTTTATTAGGGCACACATTTCCCCATCAATAGGAATAATAGAATCAAAAACCACACCCAGGCTAGAAATATGTACCATATCATCTCACATTTTTATTGCCATTATTGCATATACATTTTCCATTATTGTAGATCCCAACCATTCACCCCACCACTTGGGAGTAACCCTCTTAGAATTTTATCTAATCTATCTAAACCATTATTATCCTTATCAAGACTATACCATCCTATCATTCCATTCCTATCTAGACCAAAGCCTATTTTTAGTCATCCTACCCAATCTTAGTTTGATCTTAGCTACTTTGGTTCTTCCTATGATTTTTATGACAAGATTCTTATCAATTTTCAATAATCATTCCAATGTATGTTTGAATAATAGTATATGAAATTAGGGTGATAGTTGATCTACAAATATATCTTTCATCCTATCAAGTTTGTTTATGTGAGCTTGATTATAACTACCTATGGGTAAATCAGTATCTCACTAGTATTTCTACTAATTATAACCACCTATGGGAAAATTAATATCATTGACCTATGTTGTTGTATCCTATTTAAAAACACCTATGGAAAAACTAAGGGAAACACTTGTTTATCATGCATTGTCACATCACCTTGCCATTACTATTTTCATTTGATTGGCTATTTGCCATATTTGAGAACTTGTTAGGACCTAATTGATTTTTCTTCACTTTTTGTGTGGATAGAATTACTATGACTTGAGGTCATTTTGGGACTATGTGGGTCATGCTTAGTTCATGTTGAAGTCACCTCAATCCCCCTTTTCATATGCTCTCTCCATTTTATTAGCAACCTAAGCCAAATGTTCTCACCATTTTTTAAGTAGGTATTTTGCCATTCTCTAACAAGTTAACATACCTCAAATTTCCAAAAACATTCATAAAATTTCAAAAATCCAAAAACAGTTGTCTTGTCTTGGCCTAGTCAGTTATCTTTGATCCACCTTACTAGGACATGGTCATTATTAGCATGCTTTCTTTTGCTTTTATTTTCAATCTTTCTATTTGTTTGTTTATTTCAAGTTGTTTTTTTGTTTATTTTTCTTTTTATTTGTTTGTTTATTCTCTTTATTATTTGTTTGTTTTCAACACTATTGCCTTGGCTCAGTCTATATGTGCTCATTGGGTGATTCCTTGAGTACATTATTCTTGAGTCTATCCATATTCATACGTCAACATTCTCATCATGGTTTTTATCATTGGTGCATTATTTTCAAGTGTTTATTGGATTGGGAATCAATCCTTATGCATATTTTGGTCAAGTCTTCATGGTGTTCTATCATGAAGCCTACCATCACATGCTACATCAAAAATTAGCTTCATGAAGGTCTATAATCAATGGAGTTGTAGAAGTTTCTTCTTGGTATCTTGTCAAATCCTTCCATCCCACCCTTGATCAATATAACTCATTTGACCATTCTAGTTATATCATTGTTAATCAAGATGAGCATCTCCTCATTAATAGGTACAACTGAATCATTCTATTAATTAATCTCATTCCTCTATCCATCTCTTTCATAATTTTTTACCAACTCATCTTTAATTTTTATTCTAGGTTATATCCTTGTGTTATGTTTGCTAATCAATCCTAACTAGGGCACCATCATCTTTAGCCAATTCAAGTCCTCATAATGATTATAACTGCCTATGGGCAAATCATTATTTTGACTTTTATTATTGATTATAACCACCTTTGGGAAGATTAGCATCCGTTTTACACCAATGCATGCAAGCATTCTATTATTTGGATTAATATTAACCATGAGTTAATTCCACCTTTATTCTCACTTTTTTTTGAGGGACCATCCATCAATAAATGTGATGACCACTCCCTCGAGGGGGCATCATCATAGGCTTCCCAAAACCATTTAGAGGTTTGCTCTTTAATCATTATCTTCTTTTGGCATACAGGCCATCTCTCATTATTTGAGAATACATTGATTTGCCTATGCTTTACAACATCTTCCCAAATAGGAGCAAGCTATAGACACCTAAATCTGGCCACTGATAACCTCCAACCAAACTTTTGACTAATTTTCACCTAAAATGCACAACTTGGCTTAAAAACAAGAAAACATGCTATATGATGTGAAACTAACATATTCAAGTGCTGATTTTAGCTAGGGTATCCCTAAATGGGGTAATTTAATTTATGGGCCAGCTAAATTTGATCAGTCTATTCCAAGTCAAAATGCCAAATTTGCACCTAAGTCCTCTAGATTGCTCTTTCCTATCAAATATCTTACATGAGACACATGCCTTTGTTATTTTTTATTGGTAACATCCTAAATGGGAATATAGTTCCAATAAATTTGATAGTGACTTCCAATTCCAATCTAGTCAAATTTTAGACCAATAATAAAGCATTCTGATCAATTTGAGTAATTTGTGCATAAAGTGCTTAATAATGATTTAGAGCTAATTAATCCAAATTAAGGCCTAATAAAAAATTCCATGGAAATATTTTTGGAAGAGATAGAATAAAATCAAAAACAAAAGTTATCATTCCTTAGTAAAACCTTCTTGAAGGTCCTATGAGACAATCAACACAACTTCATTAGTTAAAAACTCATTAAGGCACCAATAGCTGAGCATAAAAGTTCTTCACTACTTGATGAAGACAAAATCAAAGATCAAATCAGAATAGCTTCCAATATATAACCTAATCAGATGGTAGCTACTCTCAAGATCAAACAATAAAAAAGCTGGTGGTCCTATCAAGAGAACAAGTCTTTAGCCCCACCATAACCAAAATTATGTCAAATTCAGCATCAGCAACATTACGTGTGACTAAAAGTCTTGATCTTCATTTATTTCCCCACCATTATACATTCCATTATCATCTACCATTACATTTCATAGTCAAACCTACCATCCATTATTTTTCCCTATTTACCATCCATGGTTGCACTTTCCTTTGTAGAGGCTACAAAAATACCTTGTCTCGACATTTGAAGGAATAAAAATCAATGACCAATAAAGACCACAAAAGCATTCTTGACAACTAGATCTGTATCATGTTATTGAGAGAGAAGCTATTTAGATTATTTTTGGGATATAAATTAACATGATCAAGTATTCTATTTGTATCATTTATTATTTAGGATGCACATCTCCCCATCAATAGGAACAACAAAATTAAAAACCACACCCAGGCCAAAAACATGTACCATATCATCTCACATTGCCATTATTATTGTTGCATATCCATTTTCCATTATTGTAGATCCCAACCATTCACCCCACCACTTGGGGGTAACCCTCTTAATATTTTATCCAATCTATCTAAACCATTAGTATCCTTAGCAAGACCACAACATCCTATCATTCCATTCTTATCTAGACCAAAGCCTATTTTTAGTCATCCTCCCCAATCCTATTTTGAGTTTAGATATTTTAGTTCTTCTTGTAATTTTTGTGAGATCATTATGATCAAGTTTCAACAATAAATATTATTTGTGTTTGAATGATATTCTATGAAAGTAGTGTGATAGTTGATCTGGCAATATATCTTTCATCTTATCAAGTTTTTTTATGTGAGCCTGATTATAATTGCTTATGGGATAATTAATATCTCACTAGTCTTGCTACTAATTATAACTGCATATGGATAAATTAGTATCATTGACCTATGCTATTATATCCTAGTTATAACTTCCTATGGGAAAACTAGGGTCAACACTTGTTTATCATCCATTGACACATCACCTTGTCATTACTATTCTCATTTGACTGGCCATTTTCTAGATTTGAGAACTTGTTGGGACCTAGTTGGTTTTTCCTCACCTTTTGTGTGGATGTAATTATTATGACTTTAGCTCATTTTGGGACTATTTTGGTCATAATAAATTCATGTTGAGGTCACCTCAATCCCCCTTTCCATATGCTCTCATCATCTTATGAGTAACCTAAGCTAAACGCACTCATCAGTTTACAAGCAAGTATCTTGTCATTCTCTAATGAATTAAGATACATCTAAATTTCAAAAAGATTCATAACATTTCAAAAATCCAAAAACATTTATCCTATCTAATCCTAGTCAGTTATCCTCAATCTACCTTACTGGGGCATGGTCATTGTTAGGATTCTTTCTTTTGATTGTATTTTCAGAGATTTTTATTTTTTTATTTATTTTATGTTATTTGTTTGTTTATTTATTCACTTGCATGTTTGTTTTTTTATCACTATTTCCTTGACTCAATCTATATGTGTTCATTAGGTGATTCCTTGAGCACATTATTCATGAGTCTATCCATATTCATATTGTCAACATTATCATCATGGTTTTTATCATTCGTGTATTGTTTTCAAGTAATTATTAGATCAGGAGTCAATCCTTATGCATATTTTGTCCAAGTATTTATGGTGTTCTATCATGAAGCCTACCATCACATGCTATAACAAAAATTAGATTTGGGAAGGTCTATAATCAATGAAGCTATAAAAGTTTCTTCTTGGTTGCTTAGCAAATCCTTCCATCCCACCCTTGATCAATATAACTCATTTGACCAATCTAGTTATATCATTGTTAATCATGATGAGCATCTCCTCATTAATAGCTACAACTAAATCATTCACACTAATAATTCTTATTCTTCTATTCATATATTTCATCACTTTGCACCCAATCATCTTTAATATATATTACAGGTTATATCCTCGAGTTATGCTTGCTAATCAACCTTAACCATGGCACAATCATCTTTAGCCAATCTAGGTCCTCTTAATGATTATAACCACCTATAGGCAAATCATTATTTTGACTTTTAACCTTGATTATAACTACCTTTTGGAAAATTAGTATCTGTTTTACATCAATGCATGCAAGCATTTTCTTATTTATATTACTATTAGCCATGGGTTAATTCCACCTTTCTTCTTGTTTCTTTTTGAGGGACCATCCATCAACAAATGTGATGGCCACTCCCTAAAGGGGGCATCATCATAGGCTTCCCAAAACCATTAGAATATTTGTTCTTTAACCATCATCTTCTTTTTGGCATATAACACATCTCTCATTATTTGAGAAGACATTTTTTTGCCTATGGTTTGTAACATCTTTCCAAATAAGGGCAAACTATGGACACCCAAATCTAGGCATTGATAACTTTTAACCAAGATTTTGGCTAATTTCCACCTAAAATGCACAAGTTAGCTTAAAAACACTAAATCATGTTAAATGATGTGAAACTAACATATTCAAGTTTTGATTTTGGCTAGGGTATCCCTAAATAGGGCAATGCAATTTATGGGTAAGCTAACTTTGATTAGTCCATTCCAAGCCAAAATGCCAAATTTACACCTAAGTGCTCTGTATTTATCTTTCCTTTCAAATCTCTTTCATGGGACACATGCCTTTTTTATTTTTTTGGTAACATCCTAAATGGAAATATAGTTCCAATGCATTTGAGAGTGACTTCCAATTGCAATCCAATCAAATTTTGGACCAATAACAAGGCATTCTAATCAATTTGAGTAATTTGTGCATATATTGCTTAATCATGTTTAAGAGCTAATTAATCTAAATCAAGTCCTAATCAAAAATTCTATGGAAACATGTTGAATACATATTTTTGGAAATGAATATTGAATATTTGCATCATCAAGGGACCTCATTTCTTGGGAAGACATCCCTAGGCCATAAATTCCACAAATATCAAGATTCTTGCCCTCAATGCCTCATGAATGCCTTCCATGATACCCTTCATGCCTCTTAATTCACCCTTCTTCAAATTTCATGATGAGGATAATTACAAACTTAATTCCAAAAATTAAATTAATCCTCAACCACACATCTCAATCTCAGGATGGATGGTTTAGGTTGATTTTGATCAAATCCAAAAATCTCAAAATCAGAGGCCTCACAACATCATTTCTAAGATTAATTTGTGCAAATTTATAATTCAAGATTTATTCTAAAAGCTTTAATCAACTAGTGTTACCATGCCAAATTGATTCCAATCCAAGCCGAGCCAAAACCAAAGGTGCCAAGGAGAGATGGAGGTAGCCAAGCTTCCATTGCCAAGGAATTCATGAGCTCAAGCCGAACAAGCCATCATTCCAAAGGTATTAAGATCATCCAAGGAAGGTGAAGTAATTATTGTGTTTTTATTCCTTTCTTTTTATTTTTGTTTATCATTTGATTTTTTTAACTAAGCTCTCCCTAGTGTCTAGGCCTAGAGAAGTTATGTTATTAGTGTGTTTCTTTCATTTTGATTTCATTTTGGAACTAACACCATACTAACCATCCTCTCTTGAGTCAAATTCCTAGATCACACTTGTCTCATCTTCTCTTACATTTAAAATTTCAACAATCTCGTGAAGTCTATTATTGAAGCATCCATAAATAGTACTAATAGAAAAATATCCTAAGAAGATGCCCTCATCATATCTTGAATCAAATTTTCAAAGATTATTTTCATCTCTTTTGATGAATAACTTGCTCCCAAACACTATAAAATGTTTAGCATCAATCACTTTATTTGTCAATAACTCTTAAGGTATCTTATTACCATTTACTATGATTTGACATCTATTTAGGATGTACACAAAAATTTTGGTGGCCTCTTTCCAATAGCCATCTAATATTTTTGCATCTTAAAGCATGGTTCTACCCATCTCAACCATCATCTTATTATTCATTTCAACCACACCATTCTATTATGGTGTTCTATAAGTAGAGTATTGTATTCTTATCCCATATTCATCATATAAGTCATCAAACTTATGAGACCAAAACTCACCTCCTCTATCTGATCTCACACACTTGATCTTTGAATCTTTATCATTTTCTATAAGAGATTTAAATGCCATAAATTTTTAAAAAGATTATAATTTTTCATTAAGAAAGAATATCCAGGTCATCCTAGTAAAATCATCAATAAGAATCATGAAGTAACTATTACCTTGAACACTTTGAGTTCTCATAGGTCCACATAGATTAGTATAGATCAACACCAATGGATCTATACTGTGGAATTATTTTTTCTTGTATCTTCTCTTGGTTTGCTTCACATGAAGATATGCCTTGCAAAGATAATGAGTAATCTTATAAATCTTGGGCATATGACTTACCAATCCATTTGAACTAATCTTTACTATATTATCAAAATTTATATGTCTAAGCCTTTTATTCCAAAGTTATCTTTCTTCCAAATCACTCATGAAGCACTACTCCTAAGATTCATGAAATACATACATGTTGTTATCTATTTTATGAATCTTTACAACTAATATATTATATTATGCCTTTCTTACTTTGCATACATCAACATGAAAAGTTACCACATTTCCTTGCTTACATATTTAACTTACACTTAAAATAATATGTTTTCAACCTTCTAGATATAAAACATTCTTAGTCTTCATATGACCATTATCCAAACTTATAATATCTTTATTTAATATGTTAGTAGACTTGTTGTCACCAAATCTAATTACACCTGGGCTAGTCTTTTTGAGAAAGATAAACTTGTTCTTGTCTCCTATCATATGATTTGAGGATCTACTATCTATGAACCATATCTTGTTATCATCCTCTTAAGTATGCAAATTTGTTTGAATAAACAATGACTCTTCCTTTAGTGATCTGCATAGAATTTACTTCTTTTTTTCTTTAGACTTGGTCTTCTTAAACCATTTGATAGTGTTAATGACTTTTATATCCTTTTTCAAAAATGTTCTATTGAATTTTTTTATATGTGACCTTGTTGTCTATAGTTATAAAATATGATATCCCTTTTGATATCCATAAAGAGAGCACAATCCTTATATCTATGACTAAACTGATTAAAAGAGAAGAAATACCCATTGAAGACTATGCGTATGTTTCATCCTTTTTTTCTTAACAATTACCTCTCAATGGATTTTCATTCTTGATCCTTTTGATGGAGCTAAAATCCTTTTTATCCTTAGATAAGAGCACATCTAAGTAAGTCAAGACCTTATTTTCACATTGTTCCATCCTTTGATTAAGACTTGTATTCACCATGACCTGTACTTTCTTGATAGTTGCTCCTAGATTTTGCACTACATTATTAACTTTTGATAAAGTAGAAACTATATTATCTTGAAGCCAAGCCATAACTATTTTGTCAATTATTGTACCTTTGATCACCTTTAATTTGTTAAGCCTTTATCAGAGGATTAGCTTTGAGACCAATTGTTACAGATATAATAACTAGGAGGGGGGGTGAATCAGTGAACCTAGATAATCCAACTTCAATTTTGATCTTTAAAATTACTTAACCAGTTACCATAAGCATTCATGAAGCATACATATCATTCATATCAATAAGTAAGAGATATAATACAAGATATATCACATAACACATGGCATACATGGGAAACCCTCTTGGGGAATAAAACCCACTAGAATCTCCAATTGAACTACTACCCTATAATAACGAGATCTAATTTAGACCAGACTCCAATCCCACAAGGTATCACCACACCTATCTAGCTAAACTACAATAACAACTAGTCCTTTTAGAAAGTGTCAATTTATAAGGAGGATAAAACCACCTTAGATGTTGAGCTTCAATAATATCACCTATGTACACTTTTACCCTTGTCATTAATGTCTTCAACACCTAATGATGGACTACTAATTATCTCTCTTTACCTTTGCTCACACTCAATCTCTAAGAGCACTATTCTACCGATAAAATTATTATAACTAGGTCATAAAAATAGTCTTTAAATTTATCTATTCTTCAACACATCCTTAGGGCAGTCTACCCCTCCTTTTTTCAATAAATCACACATACAAGCCTCTATCAAATCCTTCCTTAGTCTCTCATAAAAAGTATAGAACCCATCATCTTTGATTCCACTATTTATGGAAGAGTACTGATAATCACTACCTTGGTTGGTCATTAGGCATGCCTTATCCCTTAAGGTATCTCACACATGAATACACATCTCAATATAATCCTCATAGGTCATATATATCATCTATGGGTCACCCTTAATGAACTACACCTTTTAATAAGGCCCTTGTAGTCCTTATAGGTCTCATGTGAACCCATTCCCTCCTTTATCACTCCCTAGGAGAAAACAAAAACATGGGACAACTTTAAAATACATGGGTCCATTCCTTATGTCCCCTTAGACATCCTAAAATGAACATACTCAAATTATCTCAACTCTACATATGCTCAAATAACTCAAACACTGACTTGGTGTACATAGTTACCATGAATGAACACACAGTCATTCCTAAACATTATTCATACTCAAGATAGATTGATCACACCTCCAAATTACACATATATCATCCTCATGGAGTTTAAAATACTCCCCAATAGCCAATTCACCATGAAACATCAAAATAGCATCAATACAAGCTCAAATATCCTTCTCAAGTTACTTACAAAAAAAACATGACAACACAATCAACTTCTAAGATTAATATCTTTGTCTACACACACTTTTAGATCTTCAAATCTATATAGCCATATGTTCCTTGGATTCCTCTACCACTTTCATTTTTTCTACATGAACAAATTCATCTTCTATGAAAAATATGGTCAAAATATAGATCTCTAGTTTTTCTTATGTTAAATTCAAATATTTGAATAAAAATAGTTACAGTTAACCTTCAAACACAATGCTCAAATCTCATGAACTCTCAACTCAGGATCAATTTCACACTATTGATCTTGTCTAAGATTTAATTCATATACTACCAAATCAAAATGTTAATCATCTATCATGTTGACCTCATCTCATGTAATATGGGAACTTTGACTCAATATGATCCATTGATCTCTATGGATCAATTAGGACTTTAACGATCAATACTCACTATTTGATCAACTGTACAAATGCCCACTCACCATTAGATCCTTAACAGGTACCTTTACTTAGTCATTAAATATCATGTACCTATCCTCATCTAATTTCCTCTTGACTCCTTGGAGCAATATGCACCATCGATCTTGTTCAAGATTTAACACTTTCAAAAATGACTATGGGAACCCTATCAATATGCCTAAGTAGTCATTTTTTATCATTAATAACTTCTTATGTGCTTCGACAAATGATCTCAAATTTAGACCAAATGATCTCCTTTCATAAGAGAATCCAACCATGTAACACACTTCTCCTATAACTCTCATGTGTGAAATATATAATGCCATTAAAATTACTTCTCAAAATATTTTATTGTAGAGCCAACCATGTCCAAATCCACCTAAGAGGTCAAATTTGAGCATCCATAACTTTTGTCATGCTACAATGGATGATCTCAAATTTAGTGTAAATGATCTATACTTAATAATGAACAAACCCATATGATCATTTTCTATTGACACCTTCACACATGTAAGATATAAGAACATCAAAATGCTCACTCAATTCTTTCTACCTCGCTACAAAATTGGCTAAGTACAGAAAAACACAGTCAAACTACTTGGGATACCAACTTTGCATATGCATATCTTTTGACATGATACTTACATGATCTATAAATTAAAAAAAATAAATTGGTTCCAAAACTAAACAAAATCATATGATCGCCATCTCCTAAATCATCCACATGTGTGAGATATACCATCATCAAACTGCTTACCTAGTTCTTTTTAGCCATATTGAAAATTTGTCTATGGAAAAATAGTGAAATTTGTTTTATAGGACAACTTTACAACCTTATATATTTGACCGCACTTTGACACATAAATTGATATCTATCACAAAATAATTGGGGAGTACTATCATCATAACCATATGACTAACTCCCCTTGACTCATTCATACATGGCAATGGTGATGTCATTAATCTATCTACTCATTTTCTACCACTGGACCCAAAGTGTCTAGATGAAAACTATAGATAAATAGATGAATTCCACTAATTCACATAGTCTCTCCAAGAATATATAACATATTAGGGACCTCTTGTATATACTCAATCCTCCATACTCATCCTTGAACATCTCTAACTAAATATCAACCAAGCCACCTTCAAGCATACAAAAATAAGCATATTTCACACTTTATCATTCTCACATAGACTATCAAGGCTCTTCATCCACTCAATAAGACACCTCCATGAGACCACCATGACATCATCATGATAACCCTCTAATAGGATCACTATGCTTTTATAGATCTAGGTTAAAATAGGCTAGAAGTGGACTAGATTAGGATTCTATAACAATTATTAGATTCTAAAATTTTACATTTTGTGGCCTCAGATGTTTGCATCAAATCTAGATGATTTCATCGACAATGATGAATAAGTTAGATATATGTGTTTATTAAAGAATAGTTAATGGTTTTGGATGTAACCACCTAAAGCCTTATAGTTTTTTTCACCTTTATTTTGGTGTATATAGATCATGTGCATATGTTGTCACTCTTTTTCAAATTATCAAACCCTAGCTTCTTTACCCTTAGAGTGACTATGGTAAAATGGGTTAGTTGTCATTCCCTGAGAACCCCTCTATCAATGGGCATTGCTTACATATCTAATACTCTTAAGAGGGCCTTATACTTATATATTTATCCCCTACATTTTGGATTGTGTGTGCATGAGTAGATGTAATATGTGATAATCAATTACATAGAGTGACCTATCTCGTATCTTGTAAAATAGAGTTCATGGGATGCTCCTTTTATACTTCCTACAATGATGTTTCTCATATGCTTGATATGTAAATAAGGATAAATAAGGCATATTTACTCACTTTAATACTTGATTGAGTGATCTTGGTAAGTTACCTTGTAATTTCATGGTATATTCTAGGTCTTTTATAGGTGTGGATTGAATGAGGGTTGATCTTATATATATACCAATCTCTTTTGAGAATATACAACACCAATATCCTTAGGCTGACCTTTAAGATACATTTCATTTGAAAATTAGATGAATTTTTGGCACTAGACACTTAGTTTGAAAAGGGACATTGTGTTGACATAGATGTCTATCTTGGACATAAGTTTTCAAGAAATTATAAAGGAGGTACAAGTCCAAAACTAGCATAGAATGATAATGATTATGTTTATATAATTTTGCATAGTATAGAAGGCTTGGGCATCAGGATAGTAGTGATCAAACTAAGATATAATAAATTTTTCACAAAGAGAGTGAACATGAGTCTTTCAGTAGTGGGAAGGTCTTAGAATTGAAGGATACAACCATGATATATATTTTCCAAGTGTACAAGTTTAAGGTGTTATATAATTCATATTTAGTGTGAATAACAAGGTAACTTGCATGGTAAGTTAAGTCAAAAAGAAAATAATAAATAAATAACTTTACTTAACCACTAATTAAATTAAAATTAAACTAAGGATGACAACATTAACTCACTGATAATATATGAACATCATGCAAGAATCATCTTCATCAGTTAAGTAAGCATGCATAGTAGACAATTGAAAGTCTAAAAATAGAATTCTAAAAATGAAAAAACTAAAAATAGAACTATAAAATTATGAGTTTGATTTAAAAACTTTAGACTTCAATTAACTAAACACTCAATGAAATATAGTGAGCTGGACTCTAACTGACACTTCTGGCTATTTTTAAAAAAATTATCATAAAGTGTCCAAAATTGACCAAACAACTAATTTAAAATATAAATGAATTAAATAACATTAATAAACACCTAAAGCACAAAGTAAAATAAATACAATATCAATAATAAAGTGTTATAATTTACATCACACTCAACATGGATGGGTACTTCCTAAATACTAAAGCTATCAGACAATAAAATATATAGATTTTAGTTTCCATATATCTCATGGTATATCAAAAATATTTAGGATTTTAATTTTCATTCATATGAAGTCTTTGACCATTTTTTAGTGTAGTGCATTGGTAAGTAGTTATATCTAAGAATTTACTCTCAATGTGTGCTAGATAAGGAATAATGTGGATATGGGATGGTGGAATCATTTCTAGTTAGTTTCCTTTATGCATTGTTCACTATTTTACAACTAGAATAATTATTTTCTAGAGCCTACAAAGTAAACACACCTTGTCTAGTTACACCTATCATCCCCTTTGCAAATTTAAATTTCTAATTTTATATTAAAGCCATGGAAACAATGACTGATATTCTCTTCTACCTCTTGATTTGGATAATGAATTTATTCATTACATTCTATGTTACTTTTTGAGTTGTCATTTAGATTCACCATATATTGGCATTAATCAAATTCAAACATCATAAAAATGGTAAAATGAATAATGTACATTATCAAGCCTTACCGAAATCACATAGTTTCAATAATGTTCCTAATATATAAGCATCATTAAAGAAAATATTTTTTAAATCAAGTATGACATGGGAATAATAATAATTGTATATTCAAAATGCTATAATGCATACTATGTGCCCTTTATATTAACTTATCAGATTGTTAAGACCAATAAAGATAAAACATATCAAGTTGATAAAGTTAATGATAAATAATTAATTGAATATATTAATTCCAACACACATAATACTGACACATTACTATACATTTCGAGATATGAATAAAATAAATTGACTCAAGCTTCTACTTCCACTTCAAATGTTCTAGTTTCAACTATTATTTATATTCTTATATCAACACCCTTAGTTATATATGTGACATCATCCCTAGGTATGGGGGTATTATAATGTTTCTAATATATTCATGTTCCTATTTAGAAATAGGCATCATATACACCTCCTTTTATTACCATGCATGGTGCACCACCAACCTCACCGATTTCATACTCTCTTTAGAAAATCATTATATACTTTCATTTAGTGTTACAATTATAACAAGGTGTCTCTAGAGCTATCCATTCAATAGATTATATTACTTTTATTCATATTCATTTGACATCTAAGATTATAAATTACCTATTACTAAAGGGATTTATATCTCCTAAGTTACCTCTCTATGAATGTATAAGTTATCATGAATGGTATATTTGATCATTCCTTGCATCTTGCTTGAATTATGTTTACAATGACAAATTACTAACTAATTTCTTTTTAATAAACCTCAAATAGTATGCATTATAATGGATGTATGATCTCCCACTATAATTAGTTAAAGCATTCAACCCTTTGGTAGATCAACATCTATCACACTTCTTTATCAAAATTGGTGAATAATAATCTTATGCACAAATTGCAAAACTCAAACAAAGGTAAAATGAGCCAATCAATGAATATGTTTGTGGATACAAAATTATCCTATATAAGATGAAATATGTTTAGACAATGAATTACAATATATATTCACATAATATTGGCTAACACCACTCCATGAGTCTACCATGTTTGATAAATTCAAATATTTTGATGAGTTATGCCATATAATTCAATAAAGATAAGTCAAGATCATATATTTGAACAAGTTAAAGTATGCACCAAATGTTTCACCAACTTCAAATATCAATATTCAAAGAAAACCAAACTACAATCTCAAATATAATGAAAGAAATAATGAAGGAAAAGTAATATCAATGTAATATCACAACCAAAAATAAGATTCAATTGACAGATCCACCAACAAGGAAATTTTCAAAATTACCACAACCTCCTCATGTCTTGCTATAAAAAATACATAATTACAATATCATATCTCTCCCTTCACCATTAGAGGTTTATATGGCCAAGCCTCAACATAATGTCTTAAAAATTAACTCATTATGACTACCATTGATGTATTGGGCATTCCTAAAATGAGTGGTTCAGGCTAAGGCATAAGATACAAGATTTTATTGATGATAATACTATTGAGATAAACACACCCATAATAAATATTAACTACTAAAAAATTACAATGCAAATATAAAAATATTCAGTAATCCATTTTCATACTAGGGTACAACAAAAAATATAGATAATTTATATGCACATCAAGCACAAAATTCACATAATCCTCCCTCGACATATGTGCATCCAATATATGGAATTATTGGTATATTTACAAACACATCAGCATCACATCATGTGATCACATTTGATACAGTGATATTTATTATTCAAATAGGCATGCACTATTTATTTTACCTTATATCAATAAACAATCCATACATAGTCTCATGATAGATAATGGGTCAAGTGAAAATGTGCGTACAATGACACTTTTTCACACTTTTGGGTACATAGAACAAGATGTACAATATACATAAAAAAAATTCAAATCATTCAATAGACATACATAGAATACACTTAGGCATATAATGTTACCTCTCCATGTTGGTTTAGAAAAATGACTACTCTATTTATACTATTACCAAAGAAATGGGTTTTTAATATTTTATTATAATTCCCTTGGATACAAAAACTCCACATAATACCTTCAACATTACATAAATATATCAAATATATACATTATAATCAAGGGGTAAAATTTATAATAATTCAACATGAGTATCCTCTACACTTAATTTTAACTCTTATTCCTCCCCCACCACCACCATAATTGGTTATATCACTTATTTAAGCGCATGGTAAAAATATGGTTTTTTTACCTATTCAAGATGATAAGATAAAGACAATTTCACTCATTCAATAAGATGGTGTAAATCCAATTATTTAACCTATTTAGAGGAAAGTGGTACACCTTCCTAATGAATAAGATTCATATCAACGAGTTACTCAAAATATGAATAAATCTAAATCTTCTACAGTGCGTCTTAAGGCAATACTACAAATAATTTAGTGTGTTATATAGTGAACACAATTAGTGACACCTTATCCTACTATACTGAATATGCCACCAATTATTTCATCCTCTCAAGGTTTACATCATGTAACATATACTATGAGTGGTGATCAAGATATCTATGTTACAACATCTAATGCATTTTTCAAACTCTGATTCTTCTACATGTACCACTTTTAGTCCATGAAAAATCATATTCCAAATCTCTAATATAGTCACACACTATGGTCCTCTAATTTATCGTATCATAGGGCAATTACTCTTAAAATACTCAAATATATATAAAAAACACATAAAAATTCAAATACATCAAAAATATAAAAACATTCAAAATGTTTTTCAAAAAAAAACAAAATCTAAGTATCACATGAATTACTTGTTTATTTCTTTACATATGTTATTTATTACATATTTTAGAAGAAAACATATTCTCTTTCAACACACATGCATTTCATGAGGTATATCAATATGATGCAAGACATGTATATCATAGGTGGATTTCCTAAATATTTGATTCCATTCTTTTTGCAATGAGAAATGTAAAAAATCTACAAATCAATCCTAGCTTAAAGAAGATAAATCCTACTTACACTTCTGATTGGGGGTACATTAGATAATTGGGGTCATGACAAATATTGATCCATTAAACCTAATTAATGGATTTATTATGACAATAAATTCACTAGGAAGAATTCCAAAGCCTCCAGTCAAGAAAAACTATGCAATAACCCTAGCTAGGTCCTATGTTTTCATACTCATTAAACTAATAACAAGTAAATCAAAATCTAATCTAGTTCTCACCAAAGATTGTGGCATAAAGTGGGGGTTAGTAAGCATAAAAATAAACATGCATAATACTATCCTAATTAAACTATGTATAGGTAAAACCTTAATGCATAGAGAGAGTAATATTGTTCATAGGGCATTACTTATGCTACTTATATATACTAAAGAGAGGAATAAAGATGGAGATACATTGAAGAGGAACCCATCAAGACTCAATCTCTCCCTTAGAAAAAGGTGCTTCATAATAGGTTGTTTTGGTTTGTAAGCATCACTAAAAAAGGCCAAAAAAATCCAAGACTTCTCCATAAGATAAGATTCTTCTCCAAGTAGAAACTCTAAGCTAAGACTCCTTAACTAGAATGGTGGAAGAGCAGATTATAAAGAACTGAAAATTAATAATTAACTATTGTTTTCTCTCTAAGAATGAAAAAAAGGATGTGTTTATATATTTAAATATAACCCTAAACCCTTCTAAAAGTTTAGTCCAATAAGGTCAACTTGGTTAACCTAGTATTATAATTGACAAAAATAAACTAGGTCATAGACTAAGTTATCCAGGGACTGACATAGACCCTAATGAGTTTTGTCAATAAGGATACAAGGTCAATGTGGCTAACTATGTAATGTAAACTATCAAAAAGGGGTTTTAAGTTAGGGAAGGGATAATGAAGGTGGTAAAATTCTATAATAAGGTGCAAAATAGGAGGCAAAGCTTAGGGGAATGGTTTTAAGAGTTGGTTCAATTGATAATAAGTGGTAATAAGGGAAAACAACCATATGAAGCACTAATGGTCTACCCACCCCTTTTTCAGTACACCCCTTAAGGCATGTACTTAGATAGATGAGACTCAATGTGTTCTTTCAAGATATAAAGCATCAATAATTGATAAAGTTTGAAAATATTATGTTTATGCATATTCCCTGAAGCTCATCATGTGTCACTCAGGTGCAATAGTGGATGGTGCTTCGAGAAAGAGCATAGTAACACACAATGTTGAAGATAAAAAAAATTACATTATTTTAAGACATAAAATAACTAAAATTAAATGACTGAAATGGAAATAACTAAAATGTAAATGTATTCATACCTTGACTTACCTTTATTCTTGGATGATTATATGTTATGTTTTTATTTTTGATTGTGGAGGGTGCCGGGACTACTTTTGACAAACCCAAGAATACAAAACTAAAGATAAAAAATAAACAAACATAGGAAAGCCAAGATAATTGGTGCTATGTGGACAAGATATACTTGGAAATGTTTCAATATAGGGTCACAATTTTTATGTTAGACCAAAGGACCAAGTCAAAATTTAGAGTAAATCAAGTAACTAAAAATCTAAGGCTACTAAAGACTAAAAAAATCAAACAAGTAAACCTTAAGTAAGAAAAGAAAACCCACCAAGTCAAACCAAGGATACATATCAAAAAATGGTAATAAAAAATCGATGTCAAATCAATAACGATCTTAAATTAAATAAAGATGGGCAAGAAAAAAATGGTAAAACTTCATTAATGAATAAGCAATAACAATCCATACTCAATCATCAATGGAAAAAAAGCATGAAAGTAGAAACAAACTTAGTTATCGGTAATAAGGGGTAGCATAAAAATAAAAAATGGTAAAATAAAGGAAAACATGTCTATAAATTTAGAACCATGGTCTAAAGATAAGAATCCATAGGTGCTCAAACTTGTTTTGTTATAAGGGTAGATAAAAATAAAACAAAGTAGTGATAACATGTTTATAAGATGTGAAAAAGAAGGAAGTATAGAAGAGGGAAAAAAAATCATAATCACACATTCCCATCAAGGGGGGAAATAAAATGGGTGGAGGGGTAAATGAAGGAAAAACCAAATTAGAGGGACTCTTTATCGAAGTCAAGACACTCAAAAATTGGTTTTTCAAAACAAGAGGACTTTTCACCTTAAGGACTCTGAAGAACTTCTCCTAGTCACACAAGTCTTAGGTTAACAAATGAAGTATGTAGACCATCCCATGAAGGCTATATGTATGAAAAATAAAATAGACCTACCTTCTCACAACATGTTCCCTGTTCTTTAGGACCCCTTATAGAATCATTGGTATACTATGAATATTGGGTACTTGCATGATAAAGTAAGTAGCACCATAAAGTTTGTTGAATTATCTTATTCCAATCTGCTAGCCTACCGCACCCCAATGGACCTTGGCTCTATTATAAGGCCAACTTTGGAGTTTAAGATTCTATTGAAGATAGGATATGTGCTTGAAATAACATCTTTTTGGTGTGATTTTGACGTTTGAAATGTTGTATATTGCCGTTTATATATCATTGCCTCTTATTTCAAATGATTTGGCTTTTTAATTTTTATGATGAATTTTTCTATTCATCTTCCATACTAATTTAGAAGACCAAACATGAGTGTTAAATATGACTTATATTGAATAATTTGGATTTGGTTTCTAAGAGAGAGAACTCAGACAGCCTGGTGTATAAGAGTTTCATAAATTTAGGTGAAATAAAAGTGTTATCTTGACTTCGACCCTTTTTTATCCTGAGTGGAGTCAAAGAAAGGAAATCAAGAGGTATGAATCATGAAACAATTTAAATTACTTCAAATTTTCAAAAAATGTGAAAGATAGATATGATGATAGAAAAGCATGATCCCTTATCATAAGAATGAGGTTAATGTAGGAAAACATGATAACATGGATTGTTTTGCAAATTTCATCTATCAAAAGAATCAAAAGTTGAAGTTGAGAAAAAAGATCAAAAACATCTAATCATTGCAAAATATATTTTGGAAAAGAAGAAGAAGATGGTGATTTAATGAGGAAGCCCAAGCCTATCCATGGTTTTACACTACCACTCATAAAAGATAAACCTGAGGGGTGCCAAAAGCATGTAAGAATTAAACAAGATAAGGATGGTATTTGTGAGGAAAGTTAGGTCTTATCCATGTTCTTACACTACAAATCATAATAGAGAAACCCAAAGGGTGCCAAAAAGTATTAAAAAATAAGGAAATAAAGAAGATAAAAGTGTAAAATCATGATAAAGAATTTGTCATGTCTATGGTTTTAACTCTTAATAAAAATGGAAACAAAAAGACCAAAAAGGAAGCACTAAGGTTTGTAAAAAGAGATAACTATTGCAGAGGGTGAGACCCATCTAAGTATCCTATAAAAAGTTTGAGATAGATAGCAAATAGAAAGTATGAAAAGAAGGGAACTATTTTATGTTAATTCCTATATCAAGGATGAGCACGTGAGAGAAGAGCCTATGTGTCTTGAAAGGTTTCTTAAAGTTGAATTTTTTTGCTATCATGCAATGTAGCATAAGAGTGGGCATCACAAGATGCCCCAATGGGTAATTGGATGTAAGTATGGGCATCATAAGATACTTAAAAGGTTAAAGTAACATGTGGGTGGGCATCATAACATACTCCAAAGGCTATATTAATGTGTGGATGGGCATTTTAAGATGCCCCAAAGGCTAAAAATAAGAAGAAAAGATAAAACTAAAAGAGCACCCTATATAGTGTCTAAATGGATTTAGGTTATCTAAGAAAATTTTGATAGGGGATTCCATGATTCTTAATGAAATGAAAAAAAAAAGTAATAAGGAAGATAAATCATTGACATATAACTAAGTCAATCAGATAAAATACTAAGTCATCCAAATAGAATATCAAGGATAACAATCAAATACAAGGTCAATAGAGTACTATTAGAAAGGATCTGAGAAGAGTATAGAGTTGACTAGGTCAACTATATAATATTAGATAGAAGATAAGAAGAGTACAAATTTGAATAGGTCAACTATGTACTATTGGATAGAGGCTAAGAAAAATATAGGTTGATGGAGTCAATTGTGTACTAGTGGATAGAGGCTAAGAAAATATAGAGTCAACTAGGTAGATAATGTATACACATTATATTTTCAAACTTTTATCAATTACTAACACTTTATATCTTGAAAGAACCCATCGAGTCTCAATCTCTTTGAGTGTGCACCTTAAGGGGTACATCAAGAAAGGGGTGGGTAGACCATTGGTGATTCATAGGATTATTATCCCTTTTTCCTCTTATTATCTACACACTTGTCTCCTAAAACCATTAACCCTAAGCTTGTTCTTCTCTATTATACCCATTTTAGACATTTTATACATTTTATCCTCAAATCCCATTTTGTTAGTTAATTGTACTGGGTCAACTAGGTCAACCCTATATAGTTTTGGGGTATTTTTCACTTAAGAGATAGTTGACCTTTCATTGACCTAGATCATGACCTAGTAAATTATTGTCCAAAATTATACTAGGTCAATTTGGATCAACCCTATCAACTAACATTTTTGGAAGGGTTTAGGGAAAGATCTACCTATGTATACAAGTTCATTTCCATCAATTATCAAGAATAAGTGAATAAGAAGTAAGAGTGAATGAACATCTACTTATTGACCATTCTACTTAAGAAGTAAAGCTTAGGGTTCCATAATTTCTTTGGAGATACGGATCTTATCTTTTGAGGAAGTATTTTGGATAAATTATTAGGTTGTGTATCCTAGAGCTGATTTGTCTTTATCATCTTTACATACAACAACAACCTCTTGTGAAGCACCTTGGCTAAGGGAGAGATTGAGGTTCAATGAGTTCATCTTCAAAGGTAAGGATTCTTAACCTTATTTCTCCTTTTATAAGTGTAGATAGATATACATTTGTGCTTATTTTCCATGTATTAGGACTCTATATACATTGACGTGAGTATAAGTATTCTACGCATGTATTTATTTTTATTATTTCTAACCCCCACTTTGTGCCACAAGATTTGGTGAGCATTAGATTATATTTAATTTTATTGTTATTAGTTTAGGTGAAATATCAAAACCTAGGACCCCTTTATGGTTATTGGGTGATTATGTTATACTAGAAGCTTTGGAACACTCCTTAGCATGGTGTATTGTGATAAATGATCCCCTAATTAGGTCTAGCAGATCCTCATATTGGTTATGCTCCCACTTAAAAAATGTGTTCTCAATCAGAATTGTAGGTATGCTCTATCTTCTCTGAGTTAGGATTGATTTATAGACATGATGCATTTTTTATTGCATATAGACTATGTATTATTGGATACAGGGATAAAAGACATAGTCATATTGGTCAACTATGTATTATTTGTAGGAATAAAGATAGGGCATGTAAGAGACTATATCAACAGAATGATAGTGTTCTGAAACAAGATAAAATTTTACAATGTAAATGATGCAAGAAGAGAAAGCAAACACACAAATAATAGGATCAATATGAGTCATCAAATTGGGGAACACAACAAAAAACCTTGCATCAATGTTGGCTAATGTAATTTTTTGTAATAAAACACAAAATGATTAGATAAAAAGTAGTTAATTGAAATATAAATATGAACTAAGTGGTGATCTTGAGTGTTATTATATTATTATAAAGTATTTATTTAAGTGTGATGGGAAAGTTGGCTAAAAATAAGGAACTAGAAAATAATCTATGGATAGTTTAAAGACATTTAGGTTGAAAGGGATCTATGATGGCAATGTTACTAGCTTGGTATTGGGGCTTACCCCCTCAATTAATAATCTCATAGTGATAAGTGTGTCAGGTGCTTTTCTAATATATACCATTAACCACATATTTATACTTGGCTATAAAACAAAGTTGGCTTCCCCCTTGGTGATGAAATCTGAGTAAATAGGCCTTGAGAAGACAAACATTAAATGAATTTTGAATATTGTGTCATTTGGTAGTGTGTGAAAAAATACAAAAATATTGTAACAAAATGGTAATTTGAAAACCACCTAATTATACTATGTGAGTTACGTTAAACTTGCAAATAATTGAAAGTGAAAGTGTGAATTAATTACTAACAAATAGTTATTAATTCCCAAAATTAAGATTGGTACAGAGTCAATTCAGATGACACTATATACAAACATTACATAATAAACTCAATTGGGTCACT
The DNA here is from genome assembly GCA_037957365.1 of Torreya grandis. NCBI lineage: Eukaryota > Viridiplantae > Streptophyta > Pinopsida > Cupressales > Taxaceae > Torreya > Torreya grandis. Next base: position 4,040,060 of record JARHVA010000720.1, on the reverse strand, counting down.
ACTATTCTGTGGAAGTAAGAGTCTTTACTAACAAAGTTAAATTGGTTGACTCAGTATTTTAGATAGAAGATAGGCTACAAAACTAGGTTGACCAGGTCGATTTAGTTTGTTATAGGGTTACAATTTAAAAAATTGATAACTTATATAAAATAGAACTAAAATGAAGTACTTAAATGACTAAGATAGAAAGAGAGTAACCTTTGTGGTTTGGAAGATGATTAGGATTTCAAATTTTATGAAGTGACTTGAATGTTGCTTACAAATTCTACAAACTAAGTTGACTGGTTTGACCTAGTTATATAAAAACATATGTATTAAAGAAATATAAGATATAAGTGTTGACTAAAAGACTAAGCTGACCTATTCAACCTAGTTTTTTAATATGAATGCTAACTGAAAGACTAAGTCAGCCTATTCAAACTAGTTTTTTGATTTAAATGATGGTAGATTGAATAAGATGATAGAGTTGACCCATTCGACCTTATATTCTTATTTGGGAATAAATTAGAGTATTGTTTCAACCTATTATATCCATTAACCTATATCTGATGAAGACCTACACATAAAGAACAAATTTATTTTGATGTGAATGTGTTTAACTTGCACATAGAAAGTTAGAACCATATCGATTGGTTTGATAAAGTATCACAAATATAGAAAAATAATAATATGATATAAATGAAATTGTGAAAAAAACCTGCAAGGGTTAGATTCATGTTGAGTTTACCATTATGTATGCAATGAAAAATCTAGTAGACCTACAAATCAATCCTAGGTCAAAAAAGATAAATCCTACTTACACTTTCGATTGGGGATACATTAGATAATCAGGGTCATGACCAATATGTATCTACTAAACCTAATCAAGGTTTATTTTACCATAATAAATTAACTTGGGAGGGTTCCAAATCCTCTATTCAAGTAAAACTACACCATCACCCTAACTAGGTCCTATGTTTTAATATTCACTAAACTAATAATAAGTAAAGAAAAATCTAATCTAGTGCTCACCAAAGCTTGTGGCACAAAATGGGGTTAGTAAACATAAAAGTAAAAATGCATAAGATAATCATAATTAATATATGTATAGGTAAAACCCTAATGCATAGAGAGATTAATATTTTTCACAAGTCATTACTTATGTTACTTCTATCTACTAAAGATAGGAGCAAAGTTAGAGATACTTATCTTGAAGATGAACCCGTCGAGACTCAATCTCTCCCTTGCCCAAACATGCTTTATAAGAGGTTTTTGTTGTTTCTAAGGATCACTAATACATTCAAAAGCATCCAAGACTTCTCCAAAATGTAATATTGATCTCAAAGTAAAAATCCTAATCTAAGACTCCTCAAGTAGAATGGAAGAAGAGTAGATTATAAAGAAGTGAAAATGAATAATTATCTCTTGATGTCTATCTAAGAATACAAAAATGGATGTTTTTATATAGGTGGATCTAACCCTAAACCTTTCTAAAATTTTAGGCTGACAAGGTCAACCCAATCAACCTAGTACTATAATTGATAAAAATAAACTAGGTCATGGACTAGGTCAGCTAGGGGCTGACCTAGACCCTAGTGAATTTTTTCAATAAGGATACAAGGTTGATGTGGCTTACTATGTAATGTAAACTATGAAAAATGGGTTTTAAGTTAGGGAAGGGATAATGAAGATGGTAAAAGGGTAGAAGAGGGTGAAAATAGGAGGCAATCTTAGGGGAATGGTTTTAGGAGCTGGTTGGATTGATAGCAAGTGGTAATAATGGACCATAATCCTACAATGCACCAATTGTCTACTACCCCTTTCCCAGTGCACCCCTTAAGGCATGCACTCATAAAGAGTGAAACTCGATGATTTCCTACAAGATAAAAAACATCAGTAATTGATAAAGTTTAAAAATATTATGTGTATAAACATTCTACCTAATGGCCAAGTCTTTGATAGGTACATATTATTCTATAAATTACATTATCAATAAGTTATATCTATTTATAACCTTTCTCCTCTATTGAGATATAAATTTTACAAGTGTCTTGCTAATTATTCATACATTACATTATTTTATATGAATATACTACTTTTATATGATATGCCATTTATATATGTGGATAGTGTAGACTAATTTTCATTTATTCTATGATCCTTAAATGTTGTTTAATTTATTGCATGATAGGTTAAACATTAATTACTTATTTTTCATTGTTTATTCACTTGTATTCATTGGCCTTGTGTTTTTCTGATATGTGTAATGTTTAAACATGTTCATTTCTTGTGGCCCTTGGCCATATGTGTACAATATTTATTTATGTGACATTTGAACATGTCCATTTCTTGTATCCCATGACCATTTATGTTCAATATTTATTTTTGTGACATTTAAATATGTCCATTTATTGTGTCCCTTGACCTTATATATTTTATATTTTCTTCTGCAACATTTAAACATATCCATTGCCTATGTCCCTTGTCCCTATGTGTGTGATGTTTTCTTGTATGTGTGACATTTAATCATATCCCTTATATGTTTCCCTTGGCCTTATATATTTAATATTTTCTTCTGCAACATTTAAACATATCCATTTCCTATGTCCCTAGTCCCTATGTGTGTGATGTTTGCTTGTATGTGTGGCATTTTTTTGGTATTTTGTGTTATGCTTGTTGTGATATTTATCTTTATTAATGGTGCCATGATTATTATAATGAAATTTTACTACATATTTTACTTCAGATATGGTTACTTTATTGCATGTCTTTTTACTATATCTACCTGAATGTGACACTTGTATGTCTCACATTCAATATGTTAAATACATGTTTCAAGGAAAATTACATTACTATGATGACATACTCTCAACATGATGACATAATTATACATGAATATATATTTATCACATGATATAGATAACTCTTATTTTGATATGAGTGATATGCAAGTTATATCCTTCATCTCAAAAGGGGGGCATCATAGTGGGCTTGTCCATTTTTTTTTGAAATTTCTAGAAACGTAAAAAAATAACCAAAATACTAATTTAGTATATAAATAAATTAAATTTCCTTCATATACACATAAAACACAAAATAAAATAAATCTATGATGAATAATCAAGTGTCCAAATTGGCATCATACTCAATATTTCTCCCCTTTGATGTAAAGAGCAAAAATGCATGTCATCTCCTTAAGTATTTTAGGAATATTATTATGTAATCCCTTGGTGATAATATCATAAAATTTAAATATTCACTTATCATATACTCAATAACAAAAAAATTATCATTGACCAACTCTCTGATAAAATAATGTTTGAGTTCAATGTGCTTGGTTCTATCATGGAAAATTGGATTCCTAGACAATTGTATTGCCTCATTGTTATCATAAAAACTTTGTGTTGGATCAATTTGATCCTCTCTAAAATAAAATAATAGTATTATTTTCCAAAATCTATTTTTTAGTTTGATTTAAGGTTTGTATATTTCATCGTCCCTTACAATCTTTTCTCCACTTAAAATTAGAGTGTCTGTGGGTTTTGTATCTTGAATATTATACTTCTTTACCATTTCTTGCGGATACTTATCTCCATGAATGAATACTTCCACTTTATTTTTATGGACTTCCCTAACAAGAAAATAATTTTTAATTGAAATATCATTCATTTCAAATTATTTTTTAATAGCTTCATTGCACATGTAAAGATTAAGTCATCTACATAGAGACAAACATATCAAACATTATAACCCAATTCTTGTATGTAAAGAGTCAGTTCATTTTGAATTATTTTTTTAGATCAATATTTAGATTTTAACTAAATCTTTAACTATTTTTGGAGCATAATGGGAGGTCTAGTCTCTTAGAAAATAAAACAAAATTTAAAATTAATACCTTAAGATTAAAGAAACCCAATAGAACAACATGGATCAGTAGGAAACTACACAGTGAAAAAAAAATCAAAATGCCTAATCCAACCTACAAGAAATAAAAACTACAAAAATATATATTAAAACACTAAAAACTAGTGTTCAAATCATCCTTTTGTTAATTTCATGTGTCTGCCCTTACTGGACAACAATGATTCCATAGTCTATTGAGTACCACCAAGTATGGAATTTTGAGAATCCAAATGTAATATTTATGATTCTAATTTCATAACTCTCTTCCCTTTTAGACCGTAGTTAAGATTCTTCAAATTATTGAATCTTTGAGTAATAGATAAAACACCTTACTAGCCAACTCTTCTTCTTCCTCTTCCTGATCTTCTTCCTCTACTTGGGATGTTTCCTTAGCTTCAAAAGATTCCATCTCTTGAGGGATTACTTATATTAGAATATATTTATCCACATCCTCTAGTCCCACTTCCAAAACCTCATCTTGATTACCCATCTTTGGAGATAAAGGGTGCTTTGAATCTAAATCATTCTTCTCTTCTACTACCACTGAAACCTTACTTCTCTAAGAATTAATCTTAGCAACCTGAGGGGATTTTTAAAATGGGTTTCTACTAAATTATTGGAATAAGAAAAAAAATTGTGAACCAAATCATGATTGGAATAACCAATCTTCCTAACCCATTTCTGAAAAAATGTTGAATGAGAGCCTTTAAAACACTTCTCAAGGTAGGCAACAATCTTATGATCAAATTTGTTAAGTTGAAGCATCTAAACGGAAAACCTTCATAATTGAAAAATTGATTAAAAACTCCATGAGAGCAAGTTATCCTTACTGAATGATGTAGAGGTTGAGATAGGTCAACCATAACATAATATATTACAAAATTCATGTTAGTTGCAATCAAATCATTAGTCTTTACAAAAACCTCCAGTTTACCCACCAGTTGCTGGAAAAGACTTGGGTCACAAAAAGATAAGGGAATATTATAAAATCTTACCCAAACCAAAGCATGCATAATAACCATAGAAACTGTGTTAAATAAGGGAATATATGAACATAAAAACACCCCTTACTTAACAATAAACCAAGGTCCATGCATCCACACAAATTATTTATATTCTTTAGATTGAAACTGAAGCCAAAAAAAGCTATTTAACATCATGGAAATTGAAGGGAATTTTAGAGAAGGCCAGGAACTTGACGCCCAATCTAGAAGAGCTTCCCAAGATGGTTATTTACCAAAATAGTGACCTATGAAGGTCTTGATTCTTCTTTCTAAATCTACCATAGAAAGTTGTGAGCTCACTATATCCAAATTAGGAGGAGAATTATAAAATATTAAATGAATATCACCCAAAATTATGTCTTTATAGATTTAATATGAAAAAATCCTTCTTTTAAATTCCCCTAAGAACCCTCTTCAGTAGCTAATTCTTCCACTGAGGTCTTGATTGCAAGAATCTAGCTTCTAAGAACAAGAGTTGGATCTGAACCTAGATGGGCCTTTAGGATAGTATCTTTACAAAAAGAGCCACATAAATGAAAGGGATTAGATCTATTAATTTATCTTAAATAAATTCCAACTTTCAAGTAAACCCTAGATGATCCTTTAAAAGTTCCCTCTATAATATCCTCAAAATTGGGACCCCTTTAGAAAAACCATCAAACATGTTTAGTCTGTTCAACCCTAAAGGGTATTTAAGAGGATCTGAACCAAAGCTCAACCTCTATTTTAAATACATAATTTGATGAAAACTTTTAAAAATACATCATCCCCTACCCTAATTAGGCCTATCCATAAACTCACACTCCACCCTTTCTAACCTAACCCTTACATCTCCTCTGACCTCACCACCATCATTATCTTTCCCTTTTCCTACAACATGTGCATAGATACAAACCTTTATCTTCCTATGTCCTACTTTACTAGGATCTACCTCATCTATAGCTACCAAATTCTTCCTCTCTATGAACCATTTTTATTGACTGCCTCTACCTCCTCACTACTTCATGATCATTACTGTCACCATCACTATTCAATTTTTACATTGGTTCATTTTAACTTATCATGAAGCCTTAATCTAATAATTATATATAAATTCTTGATTACAAATTTATTTTATCTTTATTCAGCCCATAGAGTTCCTTTTTAAACTTATGCATCAAATATTCTTTACCCTTTACATTAAAACCTTAGGGTTGTCTCACTTATACTTCTTATTCAATCAAAAAATTTAGGATTGCACTTTTGACATCCATTTGATATATATTATAAAATTTATTATAATATATAATAATAATTATTATTAAACATGTCCATTTCAACCTTTAAACTCAAGTATCCATAAAATTATTAGAGTAATTATGGGAACACTTAGTTTAGAATCAGATCAAGACTTCATTATAAATTAAAAAACTCATACTTAAGATAATGACTTATAGATTAGACCTAGATTGATTCATTTCAAAATAAGACCTAAACATGGAATTCAAGATCAAATAGGGTCCTCATTCAAAAAAAATTAAAATGAGGCATGCCGGTCACAAGAAATGGAAACTACTATCAGGGAAATATTGCCTCAGCGTTTAGAATCCACAGTGTGGGCCTCCATTATTAAACTATGAGATACATAACTAAACCTCCATTTAGGTTAAATTAGATGAAAAGAGAGTGCTCAAATATACTTCAACAAATAATCTACTATGCCCTGATTCATTCAAAGGTTATTTTGTGCAAAGAGTGATTTTGTTATTATTTTGAATACACTGGGAAAGCTTAGACATATCTTAGGTATTCAGATCTCATATAAACATAATTTATTTATATAAATTAGATAAATAAGGGAAGACTTTTGAATTTGTATCCTATAATCTTAGCATCTATATCCATGGAGAATATGCCTTTGGTCCCACTGAAGGCCTTATTCCATTGTAAGCCATGTAAAAAAGCTTGTGATGGAGGTTACTTGATTCACCCTTTCTTAAGAATAAACTTGCATTTTCATGAGATTAAAACTTACTTTATTTTGGTGTTTATTTTGCTTAATACAAGAGGGTTGGGAACCAATATAAACAAGGTGTAAGAATGGTTTAATGAACTCTTTTCACCAAGAAGGTCCTTTGCTTTCTCAATAATTTGTTTATGATTGATGTGTTATTTTTAGGTGTTTTGATGACCTTTATTAAAATAGGGATTTTATAATTTCACTTGCTCCGTTCTAAATTTGTGACTCTTGATCCTTTTAAAATCTCAAGAGAAGATACTTTTCTTATCACATTGTTCAATAATGGGGGTTCACCTTCTGCCATCCAATTCAAGGAATGTGATTTTAGTGATTTTTCAATTACTCACCAAGCACTTTCTAATAAGCCTCAAATAGTAATCTTTTCAATGGTTATATGATCTCCCATTATAATTAGTTACATCATTCAACATTTTGGTAAATCAATTTTTATCACACTTCTTTATCAACATTGGTGAAAAATATCTTATGCATAAATTACAAAACTCAAGAAAAGGTCAAATGAGATAACCATTGAATATGTTCTTGGATATAAAATTATCCTATCTAGGAAGAAAAAATCCATGGTATAAATTGAATTATAATATATCTTCACATAATTTTGTCTAGTATCACTCTATGAGTTTATCATGTTTGACAAATTCAAATCTTTTGATT
>JARHVA010000720.1:4010000-4027500 GCA_037957365.1 Torreya grandis | reverse complement strand
AGGAAGAGATGGGTATTACCTCCAAGAGGCATAAGATAACACTCTTATCCATCTGGCCTAAAATGGTAAAACATAATTTTGTCATAAGATTCCCTATTCCATAATAGATAACATGGAAAGGAATTCCATGTCCCACTAAGAAGTATTGAGAGGCCTAATGTGGACCACATCCTAATAGTTATAGTAGGCCCTGATAAGCTACCAATTATTATTTGATTATTTTAAACCTCTAACATTTTTAAAAAGTCTCATTGAGAAGTTTCTTTCTTAGAGATATTATGTGCAAGAAATGTGGGGATCACATGCCTCTTTTACTTTTGTGGTACTATGAATAACTATGAGATAGGCCACATAGTACTTTACCAATGTCTTAGACTACTAATTCATTTTAAAAATGGTAAATTTATTTATATACTTATTTTTTGTCCCATGTTTATGTCTTTCACTTATATGATTAAGCCAAAATAAGTTCCCAAGTTGAGCTTCTTAGGATTATGATGCTTATCAATTTACTTATTGATCAAGACCTATGTGGTTCTTTATTTTATTCTATGGACTAAAATTTATCTAGATGATAGGTCACCTTTAAAATTATAGATATATATGTATAGTGTTCTTTAGATCCCTCTTCATGTCTTGAATCTACTTTTATGATGTCTACTTTACTCATAGAATGACACATGGGATGTCCTCATTATTATATTGGGATCAACTTTGTTTACTATGTCATTGGAATTGCAATCATGATTTAGTGAGATAAATACACATGGATTTATCTTATTGATTCAATGGATTGTATTCTTTATTTTTTATTTTTCTCTATCTATATGTCATGATTAAATGAGATGTTACCATGTGCATAGATCTCACTTATCTAGATAATTACATGTCTTTAAACTATGTGCCTCTGCATCCAAGATCCATATGATTGAGATGCTACCATGCAGATGTCCCTAATTTATTTAGATGATCTAGGGACCTCAAAATTTGGGCCCACTCATGTTATTCATGGATGAGCATGATCATGCCACATGACATTATCTCTTATTTAGATGCTAAGGACTTGTTTGCTTCTCTATTTTACTCCATAGGAATGAGATGGAGACATGTGGAATGATTCTATAGCTCAGGTTATTATGGATCCCTTGATTTATCCATTTGATTTTATATAATCAAGTATCCTATATTAGGACATGTATCATAATCCTAATTGATTGGGTGCTTAGGGAAAAAGGACCTAGAACCATTGCCTCATAAGTTAGAAAGAAGTGAGATGAATACATGCATCTATATCATGTTAACTTGTACACTCACCAAAAAAAAACACTTAGTAACTTTAAAAATCCTTCAAGATGAATTTGGGTGTCAACATGTGGAATAATCTCAAAGCTTGGGACCCAACCACTTGAATTAAAATTATGGGGACTTGGTTTCTCTTAAATTTGACAGTTATTTTAGGTGAAAAAGAAACACATGGTGAGTGTCTTTAAAATAAAATTTCATTAAAATAATTACGTATGAAAATTCATTTATACTACAGGGAATCACCTTAAGGTGGATTGAATAACCTTTGGATTTGTTGCTCCATAAAACTAGAATAATCTTGTGAGGAACAAATAAACTTAGGAAAAATTAAAGTTAGCTTAGTTAGTCTATAAATCCAGAATATAAATTTGATTATGTAATATCACTAAAATCCAAACATATGCAAAAAATAAGTTCATTAAACATGTCCATTTCAACTTTTAAACTCAAGTATCCATAAAATTATTAGATTAATTTTGGGAACACTTAGTTTAGAATCAGATCAAGACTTTTTTATAAATTTAAAAACTTAGATTTAAGAAAATGACTTCCAGCTTAGACCTAGACTAATTAATTTCAAAATAATACATGAACATGGAATTTAAGATCAAATAGGTTCCTCATTTGAAAAAAATAAAATGGGGCATTTTGGTCACAAGAAATGGCACCTAGTACCAAGAAAGCATTGCCTCGGCATTTAGAATCCATAGTGTAGGCCTCCATTATTGAACTATGAGATAAATAACTAAACCTCAATTTAGGTGAACTTAGATGAAAAGAGAATGATTAATTATACTTCAACAAACAACACACTATGCCCTGATTCCTTCAAAGGTTATTTTGTGTAAAGAGTGATTTTGTTATTATTTTGAATACACTAGGCAAGCTTATACATATCTTAGGTATTCAGATCTCATAGAAAGGTAATTTATTTGTATAAATTGGATAAATAAGGGAAGGATTTGGAATTTATATGCTATAATATAAGCATGTATATCCATGGAAAATATGCCTTTGGTCCCACTCAAGGCCTTGCCATTGTCAGCCATGTTAGAAAGCCTATGATGGAGGTTTCTTGATTCACCCTTTCTTAAGAATAAAGTTAAATTTTCTTGAGATTTAGACTTCCTTTATTTTGGTGTTTATTTTTCTTAATACAATAGAGTTAGAGACCAATTAAATTTTTTCACCTAGAAGGTCCTTTGCTTGCTAAATAATTTGTTTATGATTGATGTGTTATTTTTAAGTATTTTGATGACCTTTATTAAATTAGGGATTTTCTCATTTCACTTGATTAGTTCTAAATTTATGACTCTTTATCCTTTTATCATCTCAAGAGAAGACCCTTTTCTTATTACATTATTCAATAATGGGGGTTCACCTTATACCTTCCAATTCTAGGAATGTGATTTTAGTGATTGATGTGTTATTTTTAAGTATTTTGATGACCTTTATTAAATTAGGGATTTTCTCATTTCACTTGATTATTTCTAAATTTGTGACTCTTTATCCTTTTAGAATCTTAAGAGAAGACCCTTTTATTATTACATTATTCAATAACGGGGGTTCACCTTATACCTTCCAATTCTAGGAATGTGATTTTAGTGCCTTGTCAACTTTTATGTGTTAAACTTGGGATCATGGTGACCAAATTTTAGATTGGAATCAATCTTATTTTATAATTGGATTAGTTGCTTCTCAATTTTAATCATGTGAACAAAGGTACAACCACTACAAGGTTAGAAATGGGGAATAAGGAGAAAATAAGATAAACTCCCAAAGCAAAATAATTTTTCAAAACAACATAAATCAAGAACAAGAAATAAAAATAAAAATATATATAAACAAACACATAACTAAAGAAAATTATCTAACTCTAATATAACATTTACATCACCAACCTTTACCCAAGGGGTCTATTCTAAAATATCATTAGAATGGATAACCGATAAGTAATACTTCAAGAACTATTTATTCATAGGAAGTGGAAGGTCATTCTCTTCTAGATCTTTCAATCAAAATGTGTTTTTCCCTAGAAAATTAGATATTTAGTATAGGCCAATCCAAAGTGAGACAATTTTGGAGTGCTCCCATTTATTCTCATGTGATTTTTCCCATAATAGCAAAAAGTCTAATATTTAAAATTATTTAACTGTATCCCTTTTATCGAACCATCTCTTGACTATCACTTGATGTTTACTAAAATTTTATAGAGCCTCTTTTCATCTGTCCTCTAATTTCATAATATCTAGTAGCCTTGAGTTTGCCTTCTCAGTGTCCTCCATGTACTCTTGCATAAACTTATAAGTTAGAAACATAATTTTAATTAGGAAGATGGTCTATAACACATATACCATTAATGAGGGATAACATTTGAGGGCTGTCTTGTATCTAGTGAGTTTATCCCAAATAATATATTTCAATAGTGAATGTAAGTCTCTAAGATTCTTTTTTAAAGTTTTATTGATGGCATCAATCAGGTTATTTTTTTATAACTTAGCTAAACCATTCTCATGGAGGTATTAGTTTGATTATAAACTTAGGGTAATCCCATTTTCATAATCCCATTCAATTAGCTTTACTAACTAAAACACAAGACCATTCTCACATACTAGATAGGTTGGGGTGCCAAATCATATTGTTATGTTTTCCTCATTGAAATTTATGACTTTATTGGTTATGTTATTCTTGTTTACCATTACCTTTATCCATATTATGAAATATTGAGTGGATATGAGTATAAATATATGTTTAGCTGATGAGCTTGGGTTTATGACTTCAATGAAGTCAAGTCCCCATTGAGAGAAATGATGCTCTTCCATCATAGGCTACAAAGGCATTGCATTATGAGCATACTTCCTAGTTAATGTATGGAACTAATTTAATAAACACACATGATCATGGACATGTCTAAAGATAATAAGATAATAATACACATCATATAGAATTTTGTGCATAATTGTAGCTTCTAATTTCTCACTACCTAATTTCTCATAATACACATCATGTCACTACCTAATTTCTCATGGAAGCTAGTCATGACTTCCTTAACTTCTCCTTCAAAAACACATTTGAGATAGATGCCTTCATAGTTATTTATATATAACACTCCATTATTCGTCATGTAGTGATATACGTTTAGCTTGAGATATTTTTTGTGTCTGATTGAGTACTAGAGGAGTATTTTCATAAATAATGTAATGAATAATTGGATCATACCATTCTTGATGGACCATTTTTGACTAATCCAATTTTACCACCATGATCTTTGGCTTGATTTTAGTGATCAATTGAGTAATAGCTTATCCTAAAACTAGATTGATAATTTGGTCATATTATTTTAGTTTAGACATCCATCAACCTCTACATTATCCTATCTCATTATACCGTAGTATAAGCTTCATAGCTAGGTTTGGGACAATGACATACACCTCATTTATAAGAATTTAGTGCATGAACTTATTCACATCCTTAAACAAAGTGTAATCATGTTTTTTTTAAGGTGGGATACTTAAGCTTTTCATCTTTCAAGTTTATGATCATGAAAGTGATTGCATGTTCATCTTATTCTATATTTTGGGTGAACACTCTAACTATGGTGTGTTATGACATGAAATAATAAAGGTAAAATTCATTCGCAAAGAAAAGGTTGCTTAATATTTTAAAATACATGATGGATTCCTTGATTTCTTGGAAGGATTCCCTAGTTTTAATATTCCATTCCACCTTTGCTTCATGTTTCAACATTGCATTCAAAGGTTTAACAATTTCAACAAAACTAGATATGAATTTGCATAAAAAGTTAATCTTACCAAATAATGAATTTAATTCCTTTTTAATATTAAGAAAATTTATATTTTAAATCACAATGCCACTCTTAGGGTTGATATAAATACCTCACTTTGTGATGATGTGATCGATAATCTTACTTTCGATATCATCAAATACAATTTTCTTTGAGTTAAGTGAGATACCATACCTTTTGCACCTTTTGAATATCTTATAAAGATGGTGAATGTGATTAGACATATGTTTTGAAAAAATATTCAAGTCATACATTTAAATAAAAATGTACTTACCTATCATACCTTTTAAATTAAATTCCATAGCTCTCTAAAAGGTGGCTTATGTGTTAATAAGTACAAATGACATTCATTTATAAGTAAAGGTGCCCACTTGGTTGTAAATTTAGTCTTGGATTGATCCTCTAGTTTTTATATAACTTGATTATATCCTAAGAATTTTTCCAAGAAGAACATCATCTAGGATCCACTTACCATCTGTATTACCTCATCTAAGTAAGGCAAAGGATAGTTGTCTTTATCAGAAGCTCAGTTCAATTTTTTCAAATCCACACACATTTGAATTTCTCCATTATTTTTATGTAGTTAAATTAATTTATATACCATAGTAGAGTGAAGAATTGGGAAGTTGATCTCAATGAGAGGAGTTTATGGACCTCTTTGTGAATAAGTAGTTCTAAGATTGAGTTCACATATCACTACCTCTGATTGAAGGGATTATGGTTCTACTTAAGTCTGATAGTGTGGGTTATTATATTTGGGTCAAAGACCTTAAGGTATCCATATTCCCAAAAAAATAATATCTTAATAGTAAAACAACATTTTTTTAAGTTATTCAACTTCAAAAAGAGTATAATTCAAACCAATGTGAACATCATGGGAATAGTCTAATGATCCCAAATTAATTATTCTATACTTTTTCTCTAATTTTATTAGCCTCTCAAGCCTATGTGTGGGATTATTGAGGTCACACACTCTCTCAAGATAAATAATACCTTTTATAACTTAATTTTATTTCAAGTTCATAATATCATCTTGGTCATATTCCTCATTTCCATGGTCATCTCTTTCTACCTTGTTTATAATCTAGGTCTCAAACACACTGAGTTATTAAGGAATTATAAAATGTGGTAGTAATATTTAAATACTTGGAAGTTCCACATAATATTTTGAGCTAAGGTACATGTGATGAGATATTAAAAAAACTACAACCCTAAGTCATCTAAGGGTGTCAGGTTTATATTAGCAATCACCAATAATTAGCCTCCTAATTTTATTCTCTAGGAATGGGGATGACATTGAAAGCATTGAACATTTATATAAAATCCCATGACCTATGTGTTTACTTTCTAAAATAAAATATCTTACATTATAATTTGCTCCTGACCTAGTTCACTAGTAGTTTAGAATCTCCAAACACTCTCAATTATTTAAACATGTGTTTCAATAAAAACTACATTTCTAACATCAAGGCATTATATTCCACTAAGTCATTGGTGAAATGGAACTAGATCCTATAGGTATCTATGTGTCATTTCAATAATGGGTCAATAAAAAATATTCTTTCTCTAGAACCTTGTTTGGAACAGGACCTATTAAGGTACACGGACCATAAACCTAAAAATTTAGGATCTTTATTAGCTTGGTTTTTAGTATATTTTTTAGATAAAGTAAAAAATATTAGAGGTAAAATTCACTGAGAAGGGGGGTGAATCAATGGTGGAAAACAATCTAATTTAATTTCCAAACCTTTGAAAATACTTAAGCATTCAATACAATCATTCATAAAGCATATAAATCATTCATAACAATGAACAACTAAACATAATGCAAGATCACATACACAACACAAGATCTATATGGGAAACCCTCTTGAGGAATAAAACCCACTATCAATCCTATAAACACATGGACTACTATCCTATAAGATGATCACAAACAAGATATTGATCAAGTCCTTCTAACCAAAGGTCTTTAGTGAAACCCTATTTCACAAAGAGCAATTACCCCTAAGGAAGATCAAGTCCTTTAAACCCTCCTTTGAATGAAAACATCCACCTTAGAGCTGATTTATTCAACACCTAATGATGGAACTCTTTATTATCTAATAGTTTCACAAACTCTCTTTGTATCTCATATAGGCCTCTCACATAGGCATTTCACAATCTCTTTCCTTCTTCACTCAAATAACCTCATATGCACACTCAATTCTCTTTACACAACTTAAAACTATAATAAAACTATACTATAATTATAAATATTATCTATAGATTATACAAATAGTCTTTAATCTCCTCTACTTATCAACCCAATAGTTTGGTACTCTCACTCTCCTCTGCTTTCCTTCGCTCTTCAACTCTCTCACTTACAAAAATCTAGAACCCAATAATTTTGGTTTCAATATATATAGATAAATCAAGAATTATCACATCAATAATAATAATTTTTATCCAAAATACATGCCTTCACCCTTAATTCATCTCACATGAGTCACACTTAAGCACAACACACTTTCAAATAGGCCTAAGTTACTTTTAGGTCCTATCGAGACACATTCCATTCTTTAACACTTATCTAAGCATAATAAGAATAAAAGTCCACTTAAAAAAACATATTTCCACTCTTTATTTCCCCTATGACATCCTTAAATGATCATATTCACCAAAACACTCTTATACTAAAGCCTAATTAGCTCAAACACATCTTTGTACACAAATTCATTATGAATGAAAACATAGTCAACTTTAAAACCTTTATTCATACTTCATACGATTGGTCAAACATTAAAAATGCATAAATATCATCCTCATATAGTCCAAAACACTTCCAAATATCCAATTTATGAATATATGTTGAAAAAATATCAAAATGAGCTTGAACAATCTTCTCAGGTCACTTGTAGAACATACACAAAAACATAGTCAACTTTAGACATTAATATCTTTGATTATACACACTTTCAAATATTCAAATCCATTTATATAGATGTGCCTTGGAGTCCTCTACCAATTTTATTTTTACTACATGAGAAAATTCATCTTATATCAAAATTTATGGTCTAAAAACTAGCCACTAATCTTTTCTTTACAAAATTCAAATATTCAAATTCAAACAGTCACAGTCGAACCTTGAATACCATGCTCACATCTCGTGTCCTCTCATTTCAAATTAAATATGAACCATTAATCTTGTTTTATATTTAATTCATATTCTACCAAATCCAAACATTAAACATTTGTTACTTTGACCTCATCTTGTGTAATCTTTAAATGTTGAGTTAACATGCTTTGTCAATCTCTATGGATCTATCAAGTCTTTAACTATTAATTCTCATCATTTGGTCAATCTGTATAAACACCCACTCACCATTAGATCCTTATCCTATACCATTTTTATCATTAAAAATATTTAGTCTCCTCATCTCTCTACTTCTTATATTATTGAATCAATGCACACCATCTATCTTGCTCAAACTTTAACATGTGCAAAAACGAATAAGTATGGGGGCCCTTTCAATATGCCTAAGAAGATATTTTTGAACCTTAATAACTTTTTTTGTGTTCTGATGCATGATTTAAAAATTGGACCAAATGATATCCTCACATAGGAGAATCCAAAAATATAACACACTAATCTTTAAACCCTTTTATGTGTGATATATAATTTGATTAAAATTCCTTCTCAAAAATATTTGTCATAAAGGCAACTATGTCAAAACCTGCCTGAGAGGCCAACTTTGAGCATGCATAAATTTTGTTGCACTTTAGCACATGATTTAAAATTAGAAAAAATAAATTAGGATCAAAAATAAAAAATCCATATGATTATTTTATCTTGAAATTTTCACACATGTAAGATATTCCATCATCAAACTACTTACTCAACTCTTTCTGGCCATATTGCAAACTTGGCTAAGTATGGAAAATTAATGAATTCTAATTAAGAAGCTAACTTTTCACCCTCATATCTTTAACTGTATTTTGATGCATGACCTAAGATTTAATTCATGTAAACTAGGTATAAATTTGATCACAACCATATGACCAACTCCCCCTAACTCATTCACATCTGGCAATGGTGACATTAACAAACTGCCTACTGGCATTTTTTGCTACTAGTCCCAAACTATCTAGATGAAAAATATGGACTATTAGATCAATTCCATGAATTAATACAAGCTATCAAAGAATATATAACATCTTATGGACCTCTTTCATATCCTCCAATCACACTCGTCCTTGAACATCTCTAATCATGTTAACATTGAAGATCAGCCAAGCATAATTCAAACACACTAGGAGAAGCAAATTACACACTTTGTCATTGTTACTTAGGATATCAAATCACTTCATCCTCTCACAAGGAAACCTCCATGACACTACCGTTACATCATTTAAAACTCTCTAATATTTTCCTCCTTTGTCATTGATGTCAACAAACATCATATATAGTAATATACAGCTCACCTTCTATTTCTTCAAGCACTCCCACAACATAAAATTTCTCCCCCTTTGAAACAATGATAAAGTGGGAATAAATGGATCATAAGGACTTGAAAATAATATAAAAATAGGAAAGTATCATATTATAAAGATGAGACAAACACCCCCTTACCTTGAGCCTACTTTATCTTGCCTTGTCAACATCCTTCTTGTTCCTTGTCAATACTCTTATTCACAAACATAAAAACTAATAAAGATAGAACATAAAAAATAACTAAAATATAATTTAACTCAAAAATAAACATCTAAGAGGTAATCCCATTAATAAATCTAATTAATTTCATGTTCTGAGCATCTTCATATCTCTACACATTAAGAAGAACTAACATGCAAGCTTACTAGCCTTTTTTTCTCAAAACACTTCCATGACCACCAAAAAAGCATCATGCCACTTACCAAATAGGAAACATATGATAAACCATCTTGATAACTCACCTTGAAACATACATACCTTTATCTTTTGGACAAAACTAAATGAAGAGCACATCTTCAAGATTATGCCTGTCTAGACTCCTTATATCCCTACTTGGAACTTAAAGAGCCCACAACATTATGTAGACATATATTCAGGACTTGAAACTTCATATCTAGATCACTCTCATATTCCCCCTTAAGGACACTAATTTTAAAAAACTATCTCATCTTTGGAAATATACTTCATTCACAAATGTACAACCCAATTAGGCCTCAATTTCAACAAAAACTTAAATATCTTGAGAACCAAAAATCTTCACAATTATGTATATCTTTATTTAATAACCCATTTTACCCATTAAACATAATAATAATCCTAAGAACTCAAATCATAAGGTATACCACTTTTCTAGTAGAGCCTAAAACCCTAGAATTTCAAAACAAACATCAACATAGTACCTTCCATTCAATGTCTACTTTTGAAACTTCTTGTACACCTAGAGATAACCATTACACACTTCTAGACCAAGATTTGGGCTTCCACACAATTGAGAACCTTGACTTCCTATAACCCATTTTAGGACCTAAAATCTCTTAAGCATAGACTGGAACACTTAAGAGCTAACAAAAATATCCAAATTGACTTCATCATACCTTTACATCACAAAACCACCTAGTGAATGCTAGAATAAGGTCAACAAGACTTTATATGAAAAAATATCATCTTGATAAAACATAAATCCTCCTTTTCCATCTATAAACCTTCAATCTAACCTGAAAAATTACTTCCATATACATCTATCAACATCATGACATTACCTCAACAATTTTCCATTTGGACATACCTGTTCTAACTTAGAATACTCAACTCAAGTCTTTTAGGACCATCTCAAGAATAACACATCAACACTTTCTTCTCCACTTGAAAGGAGTATCTTAAGAAGCATAGATAGATACACCCTCTATACCTCAATTCTCTGAAATAAAAAGAAATCCTCATATTCCTCCTCCTCCTTGCTCAAATGATACTTATATTTCTTCTTCTTTTTATTTGGTTTTAGAGATACAACTTCCTCAACTACTATAACATTCTCCTCTTATTATATGATTTTATTATCAATACATGGAGACAACATAGATTCATGCCATACCTCTTCATCTAAAGAATCTTCCTTACATCTTGGAACAACATCACTAGATACAAACAATTGATGTTCCTTATATGAAGCTTTCACAACAATAGCAAGATGTTCACTTGGATCCATACTTAGCTCAGAACTAGCCTCAACCAGTACTTTGGTCTTCTCCTTGAGTTTAGTCTCTTTATTCTCAACATGAGTAGATAATGAAACCCCTTGGGACTCTTAAACTTTTGAAGAATTTTCCACCATAGTAAATAGATTACTTAGACCTACAACCTCATCATATTTCCTACTTATCACCTTTGGTCTCCATTAGTTCACTTTCCTTCTATCTTGCACTCAAAGAGCCTAGTAAAAATTATTATATCTTATAGGAATTTGCTTGAAAAATCTATAAATGTGACCTCTTTGTTCATAGTTAAGTCACACCATAATTTTTGTGAAAATCTCTTTCTACCTTTCCAGATTTTGATAGTATCTTGCAATGTGTCTTATTTCATAACGACTGTAGTATGCAATATCTCTTGAAGGAAACTCATATTATCTTACCTTGAATGGAAAACATTTTTTAATGTGTCCCACGTAATGATAATTGAGACACTCAACCTTACTTACACCTTTTGATTAATGACCCCCATCATAGTTCTTAGAAAATTCATTCTTAACATGTCTTCTACATTCTCTAGCTCTATGCCCAAACAGATTATAAGTATAGAAGTAACAATTATAATTTGCATATCTCATGACATTTAGTTATTTGATCTATTTTTTATTCATTCTACAAGTACCTTTATTTTGTATCTGATGATTTGTCTTCAAAGGCTGATTTTACTTATTCATATTAGTTTTCATCTTATCTTGAGTTTTAGTCTCTAGTTCTTCTTTATATCCAAGACCAGTTTTATCACTTGCATGCTTTTAATCATTCATAATTTTGTCTAGATCACTTGATCACAAATTACATAACTTTACTAGATACCTTCTCTAACTCTAATTTTAATGACTCATTTTAAATTACAAAACTTGCACATTCATCTTCTTTAGATTTTAAGCTTGTAAATAGGATTTCCAATTGAAAACTAAGATGTTTGACCATATCTTCATGCTCTTTGACATCTTCAACCATTTTTTCCTTAAACACACTAAATTGTTCCTCAAATTCCTTGAGTTTATATTTCATCTTCTTATTAATCTCTTCTCAATCTTTAGTTCTTCATGAGCATAACTCAATGCAATTTCATAGTGCACTTAATCTTCATCATCATCTAAATAAATCTAAGTAGACACCTTCTAATGTGAGTAAATTCCTTCTTTGGCCATGAACAGAGCTTCATCTTTAGTAGAACCATCATCTTCATCATCATATTTTGTGTCACTATATTCACTCTCATTTGATGAGCTAAAATCTTCTTTGGTGTAAAGACTCCTTTTGTCCTTGAAGTATTTCTTTTTGTTATCAAACCTTCTCAATCCCTTCTTAATTTTATTATACCTAAATTATTTCTTACCATCATCATGAACTTGATCATGATATTTAATCATCATCCTTATTATATTTATGAAGGCACTTATTAGCAAAATGTCCTATCTCATCGCAATTGAAGCATTTAAGGGGTATCTTGCCTTTATACTTGCCTGAACCTATTCCCAATTTCCTTGAAATCAAATCAATTATTAAATCCTCATCTATATCAAAAATGTCATCCCCCTTGAGTCTCTAACCTTGGAACTTCTTTATCTTCATTTTAGTCTTGAAAGTTGCTTCCTTCTTTGGTGGTATATCATCATTTTTCCTCATCTTATAGGAAGTAAGGGTGCCATGAAATTGATCCATCTTCAACTAATTAGGGTCATGACTCTCTTTTATAGTAGATACTTTGGGATCAAAATTGGGGGATAGAGACCTTAATACATTTTGAATAATAGTAGTCTCTTAAAGATTCTTTCCAAGACCTTTGATGAGGTTCACAACCTCATCAACTCTCTACAGAAATGTTACCATAGTATCTTCTTCATTCATCTTGAGACTTTCAAATTTACTTATATGAGTCTACATTTTAGCAAGCTTAACTTTTGAATCTCCTTAAAAAATAGTCTTCAATTTATCCCATATTTCCTTGGCAAATGTCCAATGAATTACTTTAGTGAACTTAATTTTTGTAAGACCATAAATGATGGTATTTATTGCCTTAGAGTTTTTCTCAAACATCTTCTTGTCTACAACACTAGATGGAGGAATAATAGGAGAAACATAACCATCCAAAACAAATTTGCATACATCAAACCCTAGGGACATAATGTACGTCTTCATCCTAGCACTCCAAAATGCATAATTAGATCCATAAAAAATTGGTT
Source organism: Torreya grandis (assembly GCA_037957365.1). NCBI lineage: Eukaryota > Viridiplantae > Streptophyta > Pinopsida > Cupressales > Taxaceae > Torreya > Torreya grandis. Next base: position 4,013,979 of record JARHVA010000720.1, on the reverse strand, counting down.
CCTAAATAGTAGAGAAACCACCTTGTACATTCTGATTAGACATATTACCTTAGATCACCTTCAATTTGTCAAGATTTTACCAAAGAACCTCACTCTGATACCAAATGTTAGAGGTAGAATATACTAAGAAGTGGGGGGTGAATTAATGGTGAAAAACAATCCAATTCAATATCCAAACCTTTACAAATACTTTAGCATTGAATACAATCATTCTGAAGCATAGAGATCATTCATACCAATGAACAAATGAACATAATGCAAGATCACATACACAACACAAGATCTACATGGGAAACCCTCTTGGGGAGTAAAACACACTCTCAATCTTAAAAACACATGGACTATTATCCTATAAGATGATCACAAACAAGATATTGACCAAGTCCTTCTAATTAAGAACTTTTAGTCAAGTCTACTTGACCTACAACCTTGATCAAGTCCTTTTGACCAAAGGTCTTTAGTGAAACCTTATTTTACAAGGAGCAATTACCCCTAAGGAAGATCAAGTCCTTTAGACCCTCCTTTTAAACAACACATCCACCTTAGATCTGATGTCTTAAACACCTATTAATAGACCTCTTGATTATCCGATAACTAAATAAACTCATTTTATAGATCATGTAGGCCTCTCACATAGGCATGTCACAATCTCTTTCCTTCTTCACTCAAATAGTCTTCATATGCACACTTAGATCTCTTTGCACAACTTTAAAATATAACAACACTATAATGTCAATAAAAAATGATATATAGATCATACACACAATCCTTAGTCTCCTTTGTTTATCAACCTAATAGCTTGGAACTCTCACTCTCCTTTGTTTTCCTTTTCTCTTCAACTCTCTCACATACAATTCTCTCACTTACAATAATCTAGAACTCAACACTTTTGGTTTCACTATATATAGAGAAATAATTAATTATCAAGTCCCTAATAATACTTTTCAGCCATAATACATGTCTTTACCCTTAATGCATCTCACATGGGTCACACTTAAGCACAACACACTTTTAAATAGACCTAAGTTACTTTTAGGGCCTATGGAGACCCATTCATATCTTTAATAGTTCTTTGAGCATAATAATAATATAGGACCACTTAAAAATACATAGGTCCACTCCTTATGTCCCCCAGGACATCCTCAAATGATCATAGTAACCAAAACACTCTTCTACTAAATCCTAATTAGCTCGAATAATTCTTTATACTCACAGTCATTATGAATGAAAACACAGTCAACTTTAAAACCTTTGTTCATACTTCATATGATTGGTCAAACCTTTAAAATGTACATGGATCATCCTCATGGAGTATACAAAACTTCCCAATAACAAATTCACCAAGATATATTGAAACAATATCAAAATGAGCTAAAACAATATTCTTGGTTCACTTACAGAACATATATGAAAACATAGTCAACTTTGGACATTGATATCTTTGACTATACCTACTTCTAGATCTTTAAATCCATATAGTCAGATGAACCTTAGATTCCTCTACCACTTTCATTTTTAATACATGAGAAAATGCATCATCTATCAAAATTTATGGTCTAAAAACTAGATACTAGTCTTCCTTTTCAAAATTCTAATATTTAAATTCAAACAATCACAATTAAACCTTGAACACCATGCTCGCATATCATGTCCTCTCATATTATATCAAATACACATCATCAATATTGTTTTTTTTTAACACATAGTTTTCCAAATCCAAATGTTAAATATTTTTCACTTTGATCTCATCTCATATAATCTTGAAATGTTGACTCAATGCACTCCATCAATCTCTATAGATCAATCAAGTCTTTAACTATCAATGGTCACCATTTGATCAATATATACAAACACCTCCTCTCCATTGGATCCTTATCCTATACCTTTAATTAGTCATTAAACATAATATACATATCCTCATATCAATTCTTCTTATCTTCTTGGAGCAATGCACACTATTGATCTTTCTCAAACTTTAACATGTGTAGAAATGACTATGTATGGGGACCCTTTCAATATACCTGAGAAGCCATTTTTGAACCTTAATAACTGCTTTTGCACTTTGATGCATGATCTCAAAATTAGACCATATGATCTCCTCACATAATAGAATCTAATGATATGACACACTGATCTTAAAACTCTCACGTATGTGAGATATAATTTCATTAAAATTCTTTCTCAAAAGCTTATGACATAGAGCCAACTATGTCAAAACCTACTCGAGAGGCCAAATTTTACCATGCATAACTTTTGCTACATTTTAGTGCATGATCTGAAATTTATAAAAAATAAACTAGGATAAAAAATAAACAAACCATTATGATCAATTTCTCTTGAAACATCCACACATGCAAGATATCCCATCATCAAACTACTTACTCAGCTCTTTCTGGGCACATTGTGAATTTGGCTATGGGAAAATAATAAATTCTGATTGAGTTGAAAAATTTGTACCCTCATATCTTTAACTATGATTTGATGCATGACATGATATTTAGTGAATAATAAATAGTTAAAAATGTGATCACAACCATATAACCAACTCTTCCTGACTCATCCACACATGGTAATGGTGATGTCAACAAACTGCCTACTGAGATTTTTTGCTACTAGTCCCAAACTATCTAGATGAAAGCTATGTACTAACATATGAATTACACTTATGCATAAAATATCTCAAAGCACAAATAACATTTTATATACCTATGTGACATCCTCCAATCACCATACTCAATCCCAAACATCTCTAATCATGCCAACATTGAAGATCAACCAAGCATACTTCAAGCACACTTAGACAATCACATTACACACTTTGTCATTGTTACTTAGGCTATCAAACAAATTAATCCACTCACAAGGGCATCTCTATGACACTACCATGAAATCACTGGATAAATCTCCAATAAAAACACTTATGTTATAGGATACTAAGTTCACTCTTTCATTGACTACATTATATTATTTGATCATGTGTTTCAATTTGGGTTCTTTATCAACACATATCTTATTGGCTACACCTCTCCAAGGTAGCCATATAAATTCAATATCCACGTGTATGTTCAAGGTTTTATACTAGTCTCTACTAATAAATATCCCATAAGCCTCTAGGATATCCACTACTTGAATATCCTGAAATTGTTGGACCCTGGGCTATATTCTAGCTACATATGGAAATTCAAGAACTTACCCACTACTTTAACTTCAAACTTATCCAATTAGACCATCATTTTATCTTAACTTAATAGGAGTTAGTCCTAATTTATGACAAATTCTCATAGGCATGACATTTGTAGAGGCTCTTGAATCAACTAGATAGTTATGAATGTTCTTCCTAAATAACTTAACTATAAGGAGGAAAGGTGAGACTCATCATTATTCTTGTGTATCAACACGTTAGTGTGCACAATTTTGAGTTTGGGCTGAATTAATTTGTCTATAGGATATTTTAGGAGATTTTTTTCTCAATGATTTGGGAAAATCCATGAAAATTTATATGTGTCTTGATATTCTTCATTTCTCATAGTATGTTGTACCTAATCTTGTTAGTGGTAGGTTGGGTACCTTTAGTTGGATTAGGATTATTTTCCTTTCGAGGTGGAGGATCATTCCTTATTCATGGATATGGGGGAGTGACACCATTATTATGATGGTTTGATGTGGTAATGGGTTATTTTTGTGTCTAGTTCCTAGGATTTTACTTACTCCTTTATAATTTTTGGAAAGCCTACACCTCATTGGCAACATATTATAGTTCATTGTATTCATGGTTGGGGAAGTCCAATGTCTCTAGTGCCATATAAGTACTTAGGGATATTGGACCATTAGAGGTATAAGTCTAATGTTTAGTTATATTGTGCATATGACACTAATTTGGCAACGCCAACTCATAGATGTTGATCTCAAGAAGCTTATTAGGTGAGGGCTCTAGTTAGTTGTTAGAGCAGTTATGGATATGATTATACCTCTAGTAGGT
>JARHVA010000720.1:3937500-4005000 GCA_037957365.1 Torreya grandis | reverse complement strand
TATATATATATATATATATATATATATATATATATATATATATATATATATATATATATATTCGATTTAGAGGAAAGTTTTACACCTTCCTAAGAAACAAGCTTCATATCAAAGAGTTACTGAAAATACAAATAAATCTAAATCTTCTACAATGTGTCCTAAGGCAATACCTTGGAAATTTTAGTGTGTTCCATAGTGAACAAGATAGTGATACCTTATCCTACTTTATTGAATATTCCACCAAGTCTTTCACCCTCTCAATTTATGTTATACATCCTTTGAGAGATACTATGAATAGTGATCAGGACAGTTATGTTACAACACTATTACATTTTCAGATTTTGATTCATCAACACGTAACACTTTTAACCCACAAAAATTCATCTTTCAAGTCTATTATAAAATCATAGACAATGGTCCTCCCATTGATGAGATCATAATTTAATTATTCTCAAAAATCTTCAAAAATATTTAAAAAACAAACATAAACACAAACATTCAAATATGTCAAAAATAAAAAGTATTCAAAATATTTTCAAAACTAAAAAATTGGGACCTATTCATGACATGAGTTGCTTATTTACTTCTTTACATATGTTATTCATCACATATTTTGGAATAAAAGTTGTACTCTTTTAATTCACATGTATTTCACGAGATATATGAGTGGGATGCAAGACATGCTTATTGTACATGGATTTTCTAAATGTTGGATTCTATTTTACCCAATGGTTATGCCTATGATAGGGACATATAATTCTATAGATTACACTATCAATAGGTTATTTCTATATATGACCTCTCTACCATGTTGAGATAAGTATCTTACAAGTTTATTTCTAATTATTCACATCTTATATTGTTCTTAATGAATATGCTATTTTTTTATGAAATGACATCGATACATATGGATAGTGTAGACTAGTCTTCACTTGTTCTATGCTCCTTTGATGTTGTTTACGTTATTTCATGATAAGTTATAGATTTATTAATTATTTTGTGTGGTTTTTGTGACATTTAAAAATATTCATTCACTTGTGTCCCTTATCCCTACATTTTCCTTGTATGTGCAATAATTGAATATCTTCATTTTTTGTGGCCTTTGGTCCTACATGTGAAATAGTTTTTTGTGAAAAAATTTAACATATCCATTGCTTGTGGCCCTTCACCTTATGTATGTAATATTTATTTGTGTATCATTTGAACACGTCATTTACCTATGGGCTTTGGCCATGTGTGTGTGATGTTTGCTTGTATGTGAGATATTTGAACATATACCTTGTATGTAACCCTTGGCATTATATGTGACATTGTGTGACATTATGTGTTATGATTTTTGTGATTGGTGAGCTTGATTAGTGGTACCATGATTCATGGCATGTACTTTTAATACATAGTCTACTTCATAGATGATTAATTTATTACTTGTATCATTACTATATGTATATCTACACATGAAACTTGTATGTCTTGCATTAAATATGTTATATACATGTTTCAATTAAAATTACATTACTATAGAGACATATTCTCTACATGATGATATAATTCAACATGATTGTATCTTTATCACATGATATAGTTAAATCTTATTTTGATATGAGTGACATGTAGGCTATATCATTTTAAAAAGGAATCCATAGAGGGGAGATTAGTATGGTGCTAGTAAAGAAATTAAACTCAAAATAAACACAATAAACACTAACAACTCTAGCCTACACATGAAGGAGAGCATAGGTAACAAACATAGAATAAGAACATAACTAGAAAATAAAATAAATGGCTTGTTGAAGTGGCTTACTCAAATTTATCCATCAAGAAATCTTTGTCACTGAAAATCCATTTGTTCCACCTCTTATTGACACCTTGGCTTGGCTACTTGGATTATGAATTTGGAATGATAACACTACTTAAAAGGCTTCTTTCATCTATTTGAGAATAATAAATTTACACCAAAATATATTTTTTGAGGTATTTTGGCATAATAACATTTCACTAAAAGATCTTGTTGATCAATGGTAAGACCTTATATTTATAGCCTCCAAATTTAAATCTTATCCAAGGTGAGTTAACATTGAGTTTAAACATGAAATGAGTTTAAACTAACACTAGGTGAGTTAAAGCTAACTCGAGTTAAGTTAAAAAGGTGTCATGTAATTTTGATTTTTAATTAATAGGCATGGCTCTCAAATTAGATATGTTTGAGAGCTTGACAACTCATAAAGGTAATGATGAAGAGGCTTGATATTTTCATTTTTTTTTAATTTCCACTTTTAGATATTCATTAGTTACAAATAGATTACTTAGCTAAGAATTTAATGTAGTTTAATTAGTTGATTCATTTTGATTATCATTTTAGATCTTTTATTAATTTTACAAGTGCCTTGCTTAATGGGTCTATAGGCCAAACTACCAGTTGTTATGTCACAAGGTGATTGGAAATGAATCCATGAAAGGTTATTATTGTGTATGGTATAATACCCAAAATAGATGACTCAACACAATTTTGAGCATTGATGAATGGAATGTGGGTGAAATTTGGATGTTCAGTGATTCTTTGGCTATTTTTGTAATGTTTGGTAGAAATTAGTTTGAATTTTGGTTAAAATCCATTTATGGCTGGAATGGGGTGTCTATAGTTTTCCCCTATTTGGGAAGACATTTTGAGACATAGGCAAAGTAACATATTTTACAATAATGAAAAATAACTTAAGTAAATAAGATAATGATTGAAGAAGAATCTCCAAACAATGCCCCTTGAAAATAAGAAAGAAAAAAATGAAAGTAACCCATGGGTGAGATTAATCCAATTGAGATAAGGCTTTCATGTATCTGATTTAAATTTATTGATTTTCCCAAAGGTAGTTATAATTAGTAATAAAGGTTGAGACATTTATTTTACCAAAGGTAGTTATAATCAGTGACATAGGCATGTATCCCAGTAGGGCACATGAGTCAAAATAATTATTTGCCTATTGGTGGTTATAATCAGTAAAATGACCTATATTGAATAACGATTTTTGGTTGTGCCCCACTAGGGAAAATTGGAAAGAATAACTCAAGGATATAACATCTCATATAGATTAAAGATGAGCAAGTGAAAATGTAGATGTGATGGTCTAATAACTGAAGAATTCACAAACAACCAGGTACACAAAGATACACAAAGTGATGAAAGAGATGGTTATAAGAATAGCAGTGGTTGATCTGACTAGAGATATGTCATGTATCTAATCACTACCTACATATTCTAAATAAGCCTAAAGCCAATGTAGTTCACCCAAAAGTGAAAGAAAATGGAATGAGGAATAAAAGAATAATAATTGATCAATGTGAAGGATTTAGTTATACTTGATAATGCAGAGACGTTCATATTGATTAGCATTGATACAACTAAAATGGTTAAAGGGTTGATTTGATCAAGGTGGGTTGGAGAATTTACCAATGTGAACCAAGAAAAGCTTAAGTGGCACTATTTCTTGTAAGATTTATTGAGCTAATTTTTATTGTAGCACATGATAGTATGTAGCATGATATAAAAAACCATTATAACCTAGCCATAATTTGAATAAGGATTGACTCTCGATCCAATAAACAATTGAAAACTATGCACCAAAGATTAAAAAACCATGATGATAATATTGATGTATGAATATGGATAGACTAAAGAATAATGCATAAGGAATCACCTAATGAATGCATATAGACTAAGTCAAGGCATAATAGTAAACTAAAATAAATAGTCAAACAAATAAACAAATAAATAAGAAAATAAAGACATGAAAATCTTGAAAGTAAAAGCAATAGAAAGCATCATGTCATCAACCAAGTCAATATCTACATGTGAAGGCTTAATGGAATGATAAATGGGTTATTCCCCCATGTAAGGATACATGAAAAGGAAAGGTCACACCCCAAATGAAAATGGAATGGGTTAGAACTAATAATGGATTTTCTAGATTAGGATAGATTGAAGATGACTAATTAGGTTTAAATAGGACAAATATTTTTGGATTTTAAGGCTTTATATCTCTTTAGGAGATGGTAAGCCGATTGTCTAATTTTTAGGATTTTGAAATTTCTAGAATTTTTTTGGAAAGTTAGGGGTATCTTAAATCATTAGAGATGGATAAGATACCACTTGTAAAATGGTGAGATTTTTGGAAAAGGGTGATTTGTTTGAACTTAATGTAAATCGATCGCTACCTACATACTCCAAGAATTGGACCTCAAGTCATTGTAGTTCTACCTTACATCAGAGGAATCTAACTAGGAAGCATCAAGTTCATGAATTATTAAAATGACATAGTATAGCAATAGGAATGTCAAGGTGATACAATAATGCATGGTAAATGTGTTGATCCTAATTTTCCCATAGGTAGTTATAATTAGGAAACAACATAAGTCAATGATACTAATTTACTCAATGAAGGTTATATTTAGTAGTATGGAGTGGGACACTAATTTTTCCAAATTTGGTTATAACTAGGAACACTCTTAAGGAAACAAAATAATAAATGAAGGATGTAACTACTAAACCATTATCATACTAGTCTAAGATACTACCTCTATCTAGAATATTGAGTTAACTACTAAAATTTAGTATAAACCCCCTTATTGAAGGTGGTTGAGAAACTAATGGAGTGTAACCAAGTTCAAATGGGTGGGGAGGGAGGGTAAAAATAGATTTGTATAATAGGCAAGGTATGGTATAATGGTAAAGTAAGGCAAGGGAAAGGCAAGGCATTGTTATGATAAATAGCTATAATGGTAATAGGGTTTCCCCTAAATGACAAGGTAAGATAAATGGTAGGGTATGAAACAATGACAAGGTGAATGACAAATGGAAAAGGGAAGGTAAATAGTTCTATCATGATAATTATTTATGTTGTTCTTGGTGATGTGGATATACATATCTTGATCAATATATGATACAACTAAAATGGAAAAATGTATAAATTGGTAGCCCACACCTCTTCTAAGTAGTTATTTTGTCAAGAGCTTACTAAAAATTTGGACTCTAATAATGTTGTTTTATCTTTTTTTGTCTATGAATTTATTTCCTCCAAACTTCAAGATAATATATCTTCATAGCATCTATAAAGGAAAGTGAGGTCAAGGATGGTAAATAAGGATAAACATTGTGTTGGGTGAATATTTTTTCACCAGCTAACTGATGAGAAAAATAGGTCTCTTCAACCACAGCATAGGGAGATTGGTCATCTAGATGTGTGGGTTTACCACATCAAAAGGGAAAAAATCTCTCCTCTCATCAAGGGGAGGTTCCCTTATAACTATGAGAATCTATATACTATATATAAGTATAAAATAACACTCAAGGGTAGGATACACCATCCATCCCTCTTCTTTCAGAGATGATTTTTATTAACAAAGGATAAAATCCTGGTGAAGACACTAAAGGCACTTCACTTCTTTCAGAAGTGTTCTTGCAGGGAACAACAAGATTTCTTTCAGGTAGTGACAAGTAACTTGCAACTAAAGGTGTAGTAACCAATAGACTGAGATGTAGAACAAAGTCTCCACCTCCATTTCCCAAAAGTGAAATACGAAGGATAATGAGGGCACAAAGTCATCCCAGGGTCCTTTACATAGAAACAAAATAAGAAGGATAATGAGGGCACAAATTTATCCCAAGATCCTTTACATAGAAAAAGAAAATAGACAAACACTGAAGACAACTATGACAGCACAAAGTCTAAAAGTAACCAGCTTCAGGACATCTTCCTTATAACTTCTACTAGCTCTAATTGTTAGATCAAATAAACAAGAATTCTCATAGGAAATAGACATAAGAATAATTTCCTAAAATAGCACAAGCTATAACAGAACAAAGTCTACAAGTAACTTGCTTTCTCATTCAATTAAAGAAATATGAACAACAATCTGAGCTCAAAGTCCTAGTAATGCCTTTTAATTTAGGCAAAGTTTTGCTTCTGGTAACGGGAAGATCTCCCTTAAAATGACATAAGAGAATTCAATATATGGAAGCCAAGAAGGCTTGGTACTTTGTTCTATATAATGGCCCATGTTATGCATTCAATGCCTTGAATGAATTTTTAGTTCTGTCAGGGAACCATGCTAGATCAGGGTGGCTACCTTAACTATGGTGTGTCATTTCATCCCAAATGTCTTCTCCCAGGTCTAGATCATCTAGTGATTTTCTTGGTGTCTACAAAGCTGTCCCTTTGCCTTTACTTCATGGAAGAAAAATAGGTCACATCCTTGATTTGGCATGCTCAGAAGTTTGCTTGATCCACTATTTCACCTACTGGAAATAACTCCCCTATAGATATTTCTGATCTTTTGTATTGTTTTCTCTTCCTCATATCAATTAGGGCTCCTGGGCTCTCTTTTCAGTTGGTTGCTTTTTTTAATTTTCAAATTTTGTGCCATATTCAAATGTTAACAGATATTCTATCACCTTAAATTTGACATCCACGGGGACGTCACTGGTCACTTAAACCATGTTGAACCTTTGATCTTTGAAGGCTCTTTTTTATCTAAGTCTTTCAAAGCTTCTTTTTGTGTCTTTATCAAGCCTTTGGAACACTCCGAAGGGAAGGTGTCCCTTTAGGCTTTATAAATAGTCCTTTTTTAAGTGTCAAGTGCCTCTCGCAAGGGTACCTACCCTTCGAGCTCAATCTGGCAGCCTTCAGGCTTTTGTTTTTTTGGTGGACTTTATCCATTAATTCCTTCAAACAAAATGCCTGAAGGAATTCCTTCAGACAATTTGTCCTAAGGAAATATTCCTTGGATTTATTTGCTTTAAAAGGGGAGCGGGGATAGGTGGTGATTTATACTAATCTCAATAGGTGACACATGGTGGCTTCCACCCTAAATAGGTGAGGAAACTTGGTATCATCCACTTAAACTATAGAAGGTTTAGCTACCTTTTGAGAGTCCTATGGAAGATGAAACATGGTAGCTTCTACTGAGTTTTTAGAAATAGTGTAGAAACATTCGAGACTCATTTGGATTCATGCAGATGCAGATTCTTGGCATATTCCACTTGTTTTTGTGACTTACTTGGGGCTCACCATAGTCCTTACTCAATAGCTACAGATGTTGACACTTGGCGGCTTCCACTGAGTTTTATTAGGGACATGTGGTAACTTCCATAGCTTCTTAGAAACAAATTACAAACTTTTCACTATTGCCACTTGGTGATTTCTATGGAATTTTTTGAGAAGCTCATTGAAAGAAGCTTTAAAACTTATGAAAAGCTTGAAACATAGACACTAACACTTGTTTCACTCTACTAAGTAAAAATGGGACACGTGGCACATTCTGTTTACTTTTAGCAATCACATGAATGATGACACTTGGAGCATTCCACTTAATTTTAGCCATTTACCTAGGGCCCACCACGGTCTTTACTCAAAATAGAAAAATGAAAGGAACTATGGATATTGACACTTGGAGGCTTCCGACAAGCTTTTCAAGGGACACGTGGCATCTTCCACTGCTTAAAAATAAACTCTAAAGTGTCCTAGCAAATGACACTTGGCAGCTTCCACTCAACTTTGAAACTTAGACAAAACCCATGCAAAATGAAAAAACCATGCATTGAACCTTGGAATTGTTGAACCCGTTAAACCACTGAACCAATCCAAAAATTGCCTAAGTGCTAGAAACTTGCTCCTTGGAGAGAATTTACTTGTTAAAGTCATCAAACTTGTTGAACCTATTTCTTTCCTATAGAGTTCATAGAAACCAACCTGTAGAATCTGTAAAAATGAGTTCGTAGATCTGGGAGAGTCTGTAGAAAAGTAGCTGTAGGGTCCCTTAACTAAAAAAGCTTTAAAAAATGAAATTATTGAATGCTCAAAACAATTTTTGAAAAGGGAAGGGAGGATTTCAGTCTATGTAGGACCAAAATAGTCATATGTTGTCCAAAAAAATGAGTGACATTTTTTGGGGACAACATCTAGCTCCAATTGGGGAGCTTCCTTTAGTTGAAAACTTGAAACAGTTGAGGGGATTAGAAACTAGAATCTCCAGTGCCTTGAATCATGCCATTGGGCTATGGAGTCATGCTACCCAAAAAGAAAGGCTCCAAAAAAATGAAAATGAATGACACAAAGTAGAAACAAAGACTATACAAATATACATATGTACAAGTGAACTTATTTGATACTTTAAGAGTTGAAGTGCTTCAGATGTTCTCCATTATGAGGTAGAGAAAAGGGTGTGCCATCTTGATACCTCAATAGGAAACTACTTTCACCATTGATTTGATGAATAGTAAAAGGGCCCCTCCATAGGGAGTCAAACTTCCCATGCATCCCCTTTGGTTCTTTCCTCTTATCCCACAGGAGGAATTGATCTCCAATCTAGAAATCACGGTTCATTGCTTTCTAGTTGAAAAGTTTCTTCACTAGACCTTGATGGGCACATGATCCCCTTATCAAGGGTGCTTTCATACATTTGATCTTCAATTGCCTCAGCCAATTTCAATGCTGACAATTCTAAGGTGATTGGTATCTCAGCATTGAGTCCATAAAGAAGTTGGAAAGGAGACATATCAATTGCCCTTTTTGGTGTAATCATGTCTACCCATAGAGCATCAATCAATGCTTTATCTCATGTCCTTTGGTTTTCTCTACCATCTTCTTGATGATTGCCACCAAGTTCTTGTTGCTTGATTCAACTTATCCATTCCCTTGTGGAAAGTAATCAAAAGAGTGGGAGAGTGTAATCCCATAGTAGAAATAGAATTGAGTAATCTCCTAGGAAGTGAAATAAGCTACATTGTCAGTGATAATCTTGGTTAGGACCCCAAACCTGGAAATGATGTTCTCTTTGAGTAAATTACACACTACTTCTGAAGTAGCATGTTTAGTTGCGATAACTTCCACCCACTTGGTGAAGTAATCTATTGTTGTGAGGACATAATCATGTCTAGCATTAAAAGATGGGTTTACAACACTAATGAAATCAATTCCCCATTGTTGGAATGGCTCCTCTATGACCACTAGCTTGAGAGGCAGGGTAGCTAACTTGTGTCTCCCAATGAACTACTAGCATAGTTCACATTTCCTTACCCACTTATATGCATCTTGAAAGAAACTTGGATAGTAATACCTAGCCCATAGAATTTTATGGGTAGTTATAGGAGCATACAAATGTCCTCCACAGGCTAGATTATGGAAGGATTTCAAAAGTTGGCTTTGTTTCTCTTTGTCCATGTAGTGAAGGAATACTCCATCAAGGCTCCTCTTGTATAGGCCATTTTCCTAGAGGAAAAAATTGGTAGCTTTTAGCTTGATAGTTCTCCTTTATTTATAAGATAGGTGAGCAGGACACTCACCATAAGTAAGGAAATGAGCAATACCTAAATAACACTCATTCATGGTCAAGACAAAAGGACTGCTGGAGTGTCTTCTTCTTATGATTCTTCATGCTTTGTTCCTTTTGGCTTGTTATCAGCAATTAATTGGCATAAGCCTTCTCTCCACACCATATTCATTAGTTTGATAACTAGATCAAACTCCTAGATTTTTGCAATCCAATTGCCTCTTTTCATCCCAAACTCCTGTTGAGTTAGTATGGATTTTACCGTGGTATCTAGAACCAAGGTGGTAGTGTTTAAATTAAAGATGTAGAAATGAAAATGTTTTACTACCTTCACCACTACAAAATCATGCTTATCCATGTTTGAGTTCCTCAACTCATCAGCTATAAGGGGACAGCTCATGAAAAAAATAGGATTTTCACACCTTCTTGGTTCTGTTGAACTAGAATTGTTGAAAGTGTGTGTTCAAAAGCATAATTATACATGGTGAAATCCTTGTTATAATTTAGACATACCAAAATTGGGGCATGGGCAATAGCTATCTTTATATCCTCAAATGCTAAGTTTCCTTCTTCAGTCTAGTTGAATGTGGCCTTTCCCTTCATCATGTTTACTATATGCTTAGTTTTCTCAGCAAACTCTGAGATGAACCTTCGTAAGAAATTCACCTTTCCAAAGAAAGTGAATAGTAGTCTTATTGGTGGGCAAGGTAAGCTCTTGGATAGACTTGACTCTTTCTGAGTCAATATTTATGCCTCCTTTGGACATAATGTGTTTGAGAAGTTTCCCTTCTATTACCCCAAAAATAGACTTCTTGGGGTTTAAGGAAATGCCATTTTGGTGGCAATGCTCCATCACTTATTGCAAGTGGCATACATGATATGGGTGATGCTTAGAAAAGATAGTCAAGTCATCAAGATAAGCTATAATGAACTTATCCATCTCATTCTTATATTTAAGGTCCATCACTCTTTGAAAAGTGGCACCAGCATTAATTAGGCCAAATGGCATCCTTCTATATGCAAACGTGCCCCAAGGCATGGTGAAAGCAGTCTTATGTTGGTTTGCTTCACCAACCTCAACTTGATTATATCCTAAGAAGCCATCTAGCATTGATAACATCTCCAAATGAGTCACCATTTGAATCACTTGGTCCATTATAGGCAATGGGTAGTTATCCTCCAAGGATGACTGATTCAAGTTCCTGAAATCCACACAAAGGTGAATTTTTCCATTCTTCTTCTTTACATGCACTATATTTGCAATCCATGTGGAATGATGGATTGGGAAGATTATCCTATCATTTAGAATTTTTTATATCTCAGACAAAATGGTACTTGGTATTTTTGGATTATACTGCCTGGACTTTTGCCTATAAGGTGTCAAATTAGCCTTGAGAGGAATGCCATGTTGAATTTCATCAGGTCAGAGTGACTTCAGGTCATCAGAGGAGTAAGCTAAGATGTCAATGTACTGGTTGAGAAAAGTATTAAAATTGAACCTCTCCTTAGGAGTACAACATTTCCCAATATTCATTATCTTGGGATCTTCCTTGGTACCCAGATTTACTTGATTGAACTCCTAGGAGGAACTTGAATCCATTTTCTACTATTTGATGAATCTGTCATGTTTGTCAAATAGTTTCTCAAAGGAAACTAGGCCTTTGGGAATCTTATTAGCTTTAAGTTTTAAGAACTCTTCATTCGTGCTTGAATTTGATTCAGGGGCTAATTTAGGCTTTTGAGGTTCACTGCCTTCAAAATGTAACTATTCAAAGCCATCCTTTTACTCTAAGAAGGCAATGATTTGGCTATCATGGTTAAACACTGGCCAATGATTGGAATTATCAGGCACACTTGGCTGAAAGACCAACTCGATAGTGTACCTATCTCCTTTGAAATCTAGGTGGGGGACCAAGAGAGTGGTTGAAACATCCAGTGCATTAGCCTGGTCATAAAATTCTCTAGGAATGGTAGAGATGTTGAAAGTGTTAAAACTTTCAATTTGATCCTAGACTAGATTGCGGTAGTGGCACAATATTTCATTCTTGGTTTGATACAAGTTTCTCACCTAATAAACCACCAATTTAGCAACTCCTTTGGCATGAAGGAGTTTGATGCCTCTATCTTGGGCAGCCTTCAATCCAAGCAATAGAGATTCATACTTAGTTGTGTTATTAGTGTTGCTGAACTATAACTTATATGATGAAGGAAAAATATCTCCTTGAGGAGATATCAGCACAACCCTGGCTCTTGAACTGGTAGAAGAGTAGCTGCCATCAAATTTAAGAACCCATACCTTGTTAGACACTACTTTTCCTTTGGATTCTTCTTCATTCAAAGGTGGAGATCCTTCCACATTGGTATTGCACTCCACTAATTCTCTTATTGTTCCAATTGAATGCATTTCTAGGTTGTCACCTAGAGGAGCTTAATCAGATGCCTCATGAACTTCATCTGTGGATAGAAAGTAGTTACCCATACCTGAAGACTCAAACAAAATTTGAGTTTCAAGTGCTGAGGTCTGGGTAACCACATATTTCACTTCCTTCTTAAGGAGCAGCCTCTTCATAACACTCTTGACTGGAATCCTTGCTTCGGATAGGTCCATGCTCAATTCACCTCCAATGTCCCTATAGAAGTTTCATCCAAGAAGGATGCCTTATGATGTTGGGATGTCAGCCACCAAGACAGTCATCTTCATCCTCTTGTTTAGGAATGCTGCAAAAGTAAATTAGGCATCCTTAATTTACCCCAATAGGGGTACTTGCTTGTTCTCCATAGAGAAGCATCTACCAAATGTTTTGGTCAATGTGAGGCTAAGGGATTTAGCCACTTTGGTAGGTATGACATTGTCTGAAGCTCTATAATCAATCATGCAATTATTCAGCTGATGTTTATTTATCAGCAATGAGACATAGAAAGGTTCAGTCTTACTAGGAGTAGCAGGAAGAGTGATGACAAGGTTGTTCCTATCGAGTGCATTCTTGGGGGAATCATGAGTCACCTTGGGAATTTCTTGTCTTATAGGGATGGCCTATTTTTTAACACATTGGACCAGTTTATCTAATTACTCAGGTTTGGACTACAAAAATTCAAATTCAGACATTTGAATTTTGGTTTTCTTTATATGGTCAATTATATTAAATGTTGGAAATGAGCCAGTAGCAGAGGATGGGAGTTCATCCTTTTGATTTTTGGAAGGGGGAGGACTTGACTGTGAATTTGAAGTAGAAGGTGTAGGGATATTTGGTGTAATTACCTTTCTTGCAATCACTAGGTCCTTTGGCTAGAAAGGAAGAGTGGATCCCCGCTTAGCAATTAAAACTACCAGTTGAGGCCACTCCTCTACTTTCTCTTTACTAGTTGGCTAGGCTAATTGATTTTTGGGCCAGGTGAATACAACATATGATCCCTCAGCTACATTACCTTCACTTTTATGTTCATCTTGATAATTTAGGAAACTAATATTGGAGTCACCAGCTAATTTTTCTTCTTCCTCAATGAAGAGATTAGCATCATCTTCAGGACTCAACTCAGGCTGGAATGAGAAATCTAATTCAGCTTCAAGATATCCAATTGTTGAGTTAGTTGGAGGTGCTTTAATGTCATGGTTATTCCTCTGAGGGGGAGGAAGATGATTGGTTTGCCCTTCGTTTCTAGTAGCATTACCTTGGTAGGACTGATTAGGGAATGTCCTCCTTGGTACATCTCTGTATGAAGGAGCAGATGACATCCTTTGTGCCATTTGTTTTTTGAGGGTCAAAAATTCATTTGCTAGCTTCTGCACCATTAGATTAGTGGTGGATGAAGGTGAGTACTCAAAGGAAGAAGAATATTTACCTCTATTTGGATCTCACCTTATCCTTTTTGCCAAGATAAGGTCATCTTAAACTTTAGTAGCCAAGTCTTGAGCAGCCTCATGGTCTATGTGGCTAGCATGTCTTAGTAGAAAACTCACTTCAAGTAGCTATGAGTTGATGAAGAAGCATTTGAGGTTTCTAGGTGTAGGCTAAGTAATAGTAGGAATTCATTTTCTCAGCTTGTCAAAAAAATTAATGAAATCCCTCATAGGTTCATTAGGTTCCTACTTCATCTGTGTGAGCTGGGCTAATAAAGCATGTGTATCTCTTTGCAAGCTTGAACCTAGCTTTAAATTTAGCTTTGAGTGTGTCCCAGTCAGTCACTGATCTACCTTGTAGATGGTAGAACTAGTCTATAGTAGCACCTTGTAGTGTTTCCACAAAAATCTTGACTACCACATCTTCAAATTCCACTCCTATTATGCCACAAGCTATGCTAAAGGCTGCAATGTGTTTATCAAGGTGAACTCTCCCATCCCCAAAGAATTTGGGAAAATTCTTTCTTGAGCTGCATGGAAGTTCATACAAAGGTGGAGTTAAATTAAGTGGGCCAAATGAGTTACCCCAAGGGCCCTAAACAACCATGATGGGATTATAGAAAAGGGGGATAACAAATCTAGGTGGAGTATTTATGGCAAAACTCTGTTGATAGCAAAAAAAGTAGCTCTACCTTATGTTGGTGACCTAGTATGGGTAGGAGGAACACTCTTGGATCTTTAAAATTGAAGTTAGGGAGGGAACAAGTTGAAATTACCCTACTACACCAACTCAAAAAATGATCAACAACACCTTGGGCTCTCTGGCTTCTGGTATAGCATGGAGTTTCTAGATTGTAAAACAAAAATGGAAAAGGAGTAGTCTTACTTTAGCTTGAGGCTTGAGGCTTCAAACTGCACATTCTATCCTAGCGGCTCTAGTTTTGCAGACCAAATTATATAATGGAAATGGAGTAAAATGGTAAGGCCATAATGATAATGGGTAATACATGGAATGGAGTCACTAGAATATGTAATGGATAAGGGTAGGGACTGCTTCAATCTAAAACTTGAGGCTTCAGAATGCACATTTTTCCCCAGTGGAGTCGCCAAAAGTGTTGGGTGAATATTTTTGTCACCAGCTAACTGATGAGAAAAATAGGTCTCTTCAACCACAGCATAGGGAGATTGGTCATTTAGATGTGCAGGTTTACCACATCAAAAGGGGACAAATTTCTCCTCTCATCAAGGGGAGGTTCCCTTATAACTATGAGAATCTATATATTATGTATATAAGCAAAAAATAACACTTAGGGGTAAGATACACCATCCATCTCTCTTCTTTCATAGATGATGTTCACAAATAGAGGAGAAAATATTTGTGAAGACACTGAAGGCACTTCTCTTCTTTTAGAAGTGTTCTTGCAGGGAACAACAAGAGTTCCTTTAGGTAGTGACAAGTAACTAGCAACTAAAGGCATAGGAACCAGCAGACTGAGATGTAGCACAAAGTCTCCACCTCAACTGCCTAAGAGTGAAATACGAAGTATAATGAGGGCACAAAGTCATCCCAAGGTCCTTTACATAGAAACAAAATAAGAAGGATAATGAGGGCAAAAAATTATCACAAGATCCTTTACATAGAAATAGAAAATAGACAAACACTGAAGACAACTATGACAACACAAAGTCTGAAAGTAACCAGCTTCAGGACATTTTCCTTATAACTTCTACTAGCTCTGCTTGTTAGATAAAATAAACAAGAATGCTCCTAAGAAATAGACATAAGAATAATTTCCTAAAATAGCACAAGCTATAACAGAACAAAGTCTACAAGTAACTTGCTTTCTCATTTAATTAAAGAAATATGAACAATCTGAGCTCAAAGTCCCAGTAATGCCTTTCAATTTAGGCAAAGTTTTGCTTCTAGTAACGAGAAGATCTCCCTTAAAATGACATAAGAGAATTCAATATATGGAAGCCAAGAAGGCTTGGTACTTTGTTCTATATAATGGCCCATGTTATCCATTCAATGCCTTGAATGAATTTTTAGTTCTGTCAGGGAACCATGCTAGATCAGGGTGGCTACCTTAACTATGGTGTGTCATTTCATCTCAAATGTCTTCTCCTAGGTCTGGATCATCTAGTGATTTTCTTGGTGTCTACAAAGTTGTCCCTTTGCCTTTACTTCATGGAAGAAAAATAGGTCGCATCCTTAATTTGGCATGCTTAGAAGTCTGCTTAATCCACTATTTCACCTACTAGAAACAACTCCCCTATAGATATTTCTAATATTTTGTATTGTTTTCTCTTCCTCATAGCAATTAAGGCTCTTAAGCTCTCTTTTTAGTTGGTTGCTTGTTTTACTTTTCAAATTTCATGCCATATTCAAATATTAATAGATATTCTATCACCTTAAATTTGACGTCTGTAGGGATGTCACTGGTCACCTGAACCTTGTTGAACCTTTGATCTTTGAAGGCTCTTTTTCATCTAAGTCTTTAAAAGCTTATTTTTATGTCTTTATCAAGCCTTTGGAACACTCTAAAGGGAAGGTGTCCCTTCAGTCTTTATAAACAATCATTTTTTGAGTGTCAAGTGCCTCTCACAAGGGTACCTACCCTTCAGGCTCAACTGTGTGGCTTCAGGCTTTTGTTTCTTTGGATAATTTGTCTAAAGGAAATCTTCCTTGGCTTTGGTCACTTTGAAAGGTGATCAAGGACAAGTGGCACTTTTCATTGATCTTAATAGGTGACACATGGTAGCTTCTACCGAAAATAGGTGAGGACACTTGGCAACATCTGCTTAAACTATAGAAGCTTTAGCTACTTTTTGAGAGTCATGCAGAAGATGACACATGATGGCTTCTACTGAGTTTTTATAAATAGTGTAGAAACACTTGGGACTCATTTGGATTCATAAGATGCAGACACTTGGTGTGTTATGCCTATTTTTATGACTTACCCAAGGCTCACCACAGTCCTTACTCAATAGCTATGGATGTCGACACTTGGCAAATTCTATCGAGTTTTATCAGGGACACATGGCAACTTCTGTAGCTTCTTAGAAACAAATTGTAAACTTTTTTCTATTGCCACTTGGCACTTTCCCTAGGATTCTATGCGAAGCTCATTGAAATAAGCTTTAAAACTTATGAAAAGCTTGAAACAAAAATGCTGACACTTTTCACGCTCCACTGAGTTATAATTAGACATGTGGCACATTTCATTTACTTTTAGCAATCACATTAATGATGACACTTGGAGTGTTCTGATTAATTTTAGCCATTCACCTAGGGCCCACCATGGTCTTACTCAAAATAGTGAAATGAAAGGAAGGAACTATAGATATTGACACTTGGAGGCTTATAAAAATCTTTTCAAGGGACATGTGGCATCTTTTGGTGCTTCTTGAAAATAAACTATAAAGTGTCCTGATAGACGACACTTGGCAGCTTCTACTCAACATTGAGACTTAGACAAAACTCATGCAAAATGAAAAACCTGCACGTTGAACCTTGGAACTGTTGAATTTGTTAAACCACTGAACCAATCCAAAAATTGCCTAAGTGCTAGAAACTTGCTCCTTGGAGAGAATTTACCTGTTAAAGTCATGAAACTTGTTAAACCTATTTCTTTCCTCTAGAGTTCATAGAAACCAACCTATAGAGTCTATAGAAATGAGTTCATAGATCTGGGAGAGTCTATAGAAAAGTAGCTACAGGGTCCCTTAACTGAAAAGGCTTTGAAAAATGAAAATTTTGAATGCTCAGAACAATTTTCAAAAAGGGGAGAGAGGATTTTGGTCTGTGTAGGACCAAAATAGTCATATGTTGTCCCAAAAAATGAGTGACATTTTATGGGGACAACACATTGGTTGCTAGGTCTGATTTGGCAATGTAATATAGGTCTGGAATAAATAAATAGATCATAATGGAATTAATAATGGTTAGGAAACAAATTAATATTATGATTTTTAGGAACATAATGTTTTTGATTATGGATTTGACATAATTTTAGTTATGATAGGGACAAAGACTTATGAATATGCTCTTGATAGGACCACCAAGTTTTTTTATTGTTTGGGCTTGAGAGTAGATAACTTTTGATTATGTTATATATTGGAATTTTTATTGATGTGATATTTAATGTCTTCATCAAACATTGAATAACTACTGTTATCAATTATTGTCACCTTTAAGAGGTTTTTATCAATAAAGTTTTCTTTATTATCCCATAGCACTTCCAAAAAGGTTTCACTAAGGACTATTAACTTTTAACTTTGATTGTCTTCTAGCACCTCAAATAAGGTTTCACTAGAATATATTGAGTTTGGACTTTGATTTCCCCCTATCACCTCTAAAATGGTTTCACTAGGAGATTATTCTTCTTCTGCATAAATGTGGTTTTGGTCCCCTTAATATTCTTCAATTGTTATTTCTCCATGGATGCAGTTTGATAAGGTATGATACTAAAAATTCCAATCAATGCTTGTGGGAGGTGGATTTTCAATATAATGTCTATGTTAAGTGGTTTTAATGGCATGTGTAATGGTAATGTATTGGGAAGAGGTCACACAGTCCTCATAGAAGATACTAGGAGAACTTATGTTGATGCTAAATTAATCATTCTCAAAAACCATAAAAGTATAACAAATGTATTCAAATTAATTTATAAGGCATGTGTAACCAATTTTGTAACATCCAAGAACATATTATGATTATGAAGTTGAGTTTTACTCATGGGACTCTAAATCTAATGTTGAGACTGACATTGATTCTACTTCTGATGCTAAATTTGATATCAATCCAAAAATATAACTTGGGTCTAGTTCTAATTTTTCTTTGATTGTGGATGCTTTTATAATGATGTCTTGTTTAATGTTTAATAGTGGAAAATTAATGTCTTATGATGGAATATTGGGCTCTTAAATAATATATTCATCTAAAATGGGTTCAACATAGACTGGTTTGTCTAGGTGAATCCCCTAAAAAAAAGGAATAGCTTGAGGGGTGACTTTACATAGACTAGTTTTTCTAGGTAAATATATTCAATGAGGGGGAAAAGTTATAAAGATAACTCCATAGAGACTATCTTGTCAAAGGGGGGATCCTTAAAAATAGGATGATTGTCAAGATAATTATTTACCCAAAGGTAGTTATAATCATTAAGGTGTGACTCAATAAAGACTAGCTTATCAAAGAAAGACTTATTCATAATAGCAAAAGGATCAAAAGTTGATTCATCATAGGTTGATTCATCACAAGTAGGTGTTTCAAGAAAAACATCATTAATTGTTTGGTTCTCTTAGCCTTGGTTTACACTAGGTTAAAAAATATGAGTTTAAAACATAGCTTGGTCTTCAAATGATGGATCTTGAAGAGGTACTGACTAGATATGTTATGGTTCAACAATTGGCATGGATTTTAAAAATTCAAGGAATGTCAACATTAGATGAATAATGATCAATGTTTGTATAACGGTTTCTTTTTAAAAAGAATCATCAAATATGGGTTCAACACAGACTAGTTGTCAGTCTATGATGGTGACTATGACTCATATAGTCACACTTGTGCAACCTTTTTGGGATAATGAGCTAATATATTTAGAATGGATTATATTGGTAGTGTAAAGGTGTTTTGAAGCTTGGTTACTAACACAAGATAATGGATGAGGGTCTAGAATGGTAATCTTTGGGTACTACAAAGCTTGGTTGCTCACATAGGCCAAAGGAGGATTAATGGTATAAGTATGGGATCAAGTACCATTATCATTTAAAGGGAAAACTTGGTATGTTAATTAACCCAAATAAGGGAAATTATGACATATGATAATCAACATGTCTAAGTTTGGTAATTATCCCAAAGAGGGTAGTCATGATCTATAAAAATAGTATTGGTCTATGTCTAGGTTGGAAACTAGAATTGGTCTAGGAAAATGTGATTTTTTTGGAGTAGAAAACATGGTATAAAAGGTATAATTCTTAATTTTTCACACAAATGGTCAAGTGAATGGATCAAATCATAATTCCAAACTTGGTAAAAGATAGTTTCAAACAACTCTAATCTAAGTCTAAAGATGAATAAGGTTATTAGGTCTTTGGGAACAAGGTAAAAATATAGGATCAAAAAAATAATGTCTAAAATAAAGAGGTAAGATGAGAAGACTCTTGGAAACAAAACACAAGAGCTAGGCTTGAAACACACTAGGTCTAAGAATCAAAAAGGCAAAGTTCTAGGTATTTGGGAATAAGGCACAAATCTAGGCTCAAAACAACTGGGTCTAGGATAAAAGGTAAAATGCTAGGACTTTTGGAAAAACAACACAAAATATATACTTTGAAACATACTATATATAAGATAATGATAATTGTTAGGTCTTTTGGGAACATGACATAAAAGCTAGACTTGGCACAAAACTAGGATTAAAAGACAAGACAATTATTATAACAACTTTGACTCAAACTAGGCATTCAAATTAAGACACAAAATTGACCTTTGGTAAAATACATTAGAATTTAGGCACATGAGAGATAGACCACCTCCTAAATCTAGGCAAAAAAAAAGTCTTTAAATCAAGCAAGGAATTATTCTAAGTTACCCAACTCAAAAGTGAGAGATAAATGTCTAAGCCAAAATTATGTGAGGCATAGGCATAAACCAATCAATGTTTAATTTTTAAGTTAATTTACAAGGCTTGGTGTCTTAAATGGATAACCTAGACCAAAATGGATGGCATAATGATATTAGGCATAGACCAAGAAGATACACATGGTTTTGAAATTGTAATTGAATACAAGGCAACAAGTCTTTGCAATAATGTGAGCAATGTAATGATTCTATCATGCTCTAAATGTATGATAAATAGTTTTTTTTAAAAACTCTAAGGTACAAGACTTGGATTGAAATGTGTAGTGTAATGACACCCCTTTCAAATAAGTGACACACACACATAAAATATTGAAAAATGACTAAATCAAAGTCCAATGTCAAATGGATGGCATAACACCTCCTCAAACAAAAGAGTGTAGTGTAAACTTGACTCATTTTTTATGTCTTTTAAATAAAAAAATATTTTTTACTCGAGATAATGCAAGTAACAAGGGAAAAGATGACAAAAACACCTAAGTGTAATGTCTTAATCCTAAAAACTAACAAGGTGGATTTGTACTATCAAATTCCATCTATATACTTGATATTGAGAGGAAATTATGTTGGTAGTCTAAAAATTAAAATTCACATGAAAATTAGGGTTTTTAAGCCCCCTCTTCTCTTAATATTTCATATAATGACATGAAACTTGAGGATACTCACCTTGCATTGATAGTATATCCATGGCAAGTGGGATTGTCTAAAAACTATAAATTTTTATACATTCTAAATGGTCCCATATGTGTGGTTAACACTAAGGAAAAACACATCATTTAGATCCACATTAAACAACTAGTTATGAAAAGGTCTTATCCTTTTCATAACCACTACATCCATTAATTATTCAGTGCAGTGAGATGTCTAAGTTAAATATATGCTATGAGGTAGTCTCTTATTAATGGATCTTGCTTAACCACTCAAATAAGCATTATAGTAAGTTGATCTTAATTTACATATGCCTACCATAGAGTGGGGTTGAAGCAATTTTGGTAGATGAATTCTTCGGTCAACACTTCCCTAGATAACCCCCATGGGAAGGTGAGTAAATCCTACTCACAAGCTAAGATACATGAAATAAATAATGTGGAAGGAATTTAGGGTCATTTTAGGATACTTAAATCACTCTTATTTTGGGAATGGTCTTAGCAAATCTCCTTCCATGATTTATCAAATTTCCTTCCATGACTTTGTATAAAGTGACAAATGTGATAAGTGAAGTGTTTTTTATCACCCAAGTTCCCTAAAGGGGATGGGGGAGAGCATACATGTTACACTTGGCTTTCAAAACAAACATACAACAACAATAAAAAAAATGAAAACTCTTATAAGCATTTAACTAGACTGTGAATTCATTTTTAGAGCACCAAACTAAATATGACATGAATTTATCAATGTAGCATTGTTTTAAAACTTAAAAAAATTAAAATGACTTAAGCTAAATATTTTTAAAAACGTCAAATGTAAATATGAGTTTTGAATCTTAAAGTATTTTAAAATGTCTTTCTTTGGTCTTTGGGTCCTATAAAAGATGTTAAGGGGTCATTGTGATTAGAATCAAAAATAAAGTGAGAAAATTACTTTTGGAATTTACCTCTCAAGTTTCAAATTTTCTTCACAGTGAAAAATAATAGAAACATAGAGCAATACCATGATTTTTCCTACAAATTCATAACTAGTCAATACAAAATCATAACTTCTTGTAGAATAAGATATTAGTATATAGATCAAAAATGTAGATCTACAATGCAAAACTACAAGTCTATAGTGAAATCTCATAACTCCTTGCAAAACAAAGGGTTGGCACAAAATTGTGATTATATAGTGTAATACCATAGATCATGAAGTTAATATCATAATTATATAGAGAAATACCACAAGTTTTTAGGTAATATCACATATTTTTAGATAATATTATGAATATAATAATAATAACACAAATCCTTAGATGAAATCACTACTTATCAATAAAAAATGTGACTTATTAAAGCAATATTACTACTTATCAAATCAAAACCACTACTTATTAAGATAATAATGCAACTACAAAGTCATGATATCACATTGAAATATCATGATTCCTTAGTGTAATACCATGATTATAAAAAGAAAAATTTTAATTATAAATAACAAAAACATGATTTTCTATCGAATGTCCATGAGCTTTCACTTTCCACTTTTCTATTGAGCAAGTTAGGATTTCGACATGAAAATTATAAGAGGTCCTAAAATACCATGGAAGGAACTTTTTTGGGTGTGGGTCCCACTGGGCATGCCATGTGAATAAGGAATCAATATAGGAGAGATTAGTATAGTGTTAGTCAAAAAAATAAACTCAAAATAACACACTAAACACTAACACATTTAGCCTAGACACTAGGGAGAGCATAGGTAACAAAAATATAATGAAAACACAACTACAAAACAAAATAAATCATCCTTTTACCTTCTTTTCATCTCTAAAATAGCTTATTCCTTCTCATCTTTATGTATTAATAAATCTTTGTCAATGAATCTCCATTTACTCAACCTCTCCTTGACACCTTGGCTTGGCTAGTTAGCTTATGAATTTGGCATGACAACACTAATTGAAAAGCTTCTTACATCGTATAATAAATTTACAATAAAATAGATTTTTTGAGGTATTTTTGCATAATAATATTACACTAAAAATCTTGTTGATCAACAGGTAAGGGCTTCTATTTATAGCCCCCAAAGTTAACTCATACCCAAGGTGAGTTAAGGTTGAGTTTAAATATTTAATGAGTTAAAAATAACCCTAGGTTAGTTCAAGTTAACTCTAGTTGAGTTAAAAATGTGTCATGTAATAATTACTTCCAATTAATAAGCATGGCTCTCAAATTATATATTTTTACATATTTGGGAGAGCTTGACAACTCAAAAAGGCAATGATGAAGAGGCTTGATATTTTGAATTTTTGAATTTCCATTTTATATATCCATTAATTACAAATTGATTATTTAGCTAAGAATTTAATCATGATTAATTATTTGATTCATTTTGATTAACATTTTAAATCTTTTAAGAATTGTTCAAGTGCCCCACTTAATGGGTCTATAGGATAAACTATCATTTATTATATTGTAACGTGACTAGGGATGAACATTTGAGATTTTATTATTATTTATGGTGTAATACCCCAAAAAATGATGCATAAACATGATTCTAAGCATTTATGAATGGCATGTGGATAAAATTGGAATGTTTAATGATTTCTAGGCTTAATTTATAATGTTTGATACAAATTAATTTGAATTTTAGTTGGAAGTCATTTGTGGCTGGAATAAGATATCTAAACATATCTCATATCAAAAGGGTGGCATATTATTTTTCTTGTCTTAGATATCCAAGCCTCCATGAATAGACAAAAAATAGATTTAAGAAAATGTATAGGTTTTCATATAATCAAATCAATGTAAAATCATTTTATGAAAAGATAAAATTTCAAAGAATAAAATATATTCAAAAATCATATTCTATAATAGACTAAAAGTTTAAAAGATCCAAATTTCATTAACATATTTAAATTAATTTATAAATTAGACACATAATAGATCACAAGTAGAATCAAACCATTAATTCAACTTAAGGCAGCATCACTTCCTTATAAACTAACAAAGTCATCTAAGAGTTGATACTACTAATTTCACTAATTTTCAATTTAGGGTGTGTATTTGGCATGGTTTTAGCACTATATATGCAACACTAGTCTCTTTAAAGGGTTTAAGTGCTTATAGGTTATTTTTTCTATCTAATTTTCACTTTTTCTAAGTGTGTATAGGAAAAACTAGTTATGAAGGGTATGTAGAAAAACATGTTTAAATGTGTGCGCTGAATCTAGATGATTATGAAGAACTCTTCTTTGTCTAGGGAATAATACCTTAAAATAATAAAACACTACCACACAATTTTTTTTTCAAACAAAGAGATGGGTGGATTGCCTAGCGTAAACTAGATCCTAGAAGTGAAAACTTTCTAGGAGGTTGTCAATCCATCCACTTTTAACACTTAAGTTTAATAGATAAAAATGAAGGAAACATGTATTTAAAATATAAAATTAAAATTAAATATATAAAATAACCTAAATTTAATTAATTAAAACTAAATTCTTTTCTAATATGATTAAACTAAAGCAAATAATCTGAATAATTAAAATTATTGAAAATTAGCAAAGTTTTGGTTCTTGGTTTAGTGAAATGGCAAGGGTCAAAAGAGTGATATGTTGGGGTTGGAAAATGGGTGATATGGAAAAGTTTTAATGGGTGAAGGTTGGAAATGATAAGGCAACAAGTGATTAAGGTAGCAAAAGGGTAAGGGGATAAAGAGAGTGAAGATGGTAAAGAGGGAAATGGGAGAAGAGGTAAATGGATAAAGGGGAAAGGAAAATGAAGACGTTAAGTAATGGATATGGAGGCCAATAGAATAAGAAGGCCAAATGGTGGGTTTGGAATTAAATAAAAAATATGTCAATAGGGATAATAAATTAAATTGAAAAGAATAAAACCAAGGTTACCTTCCAATCTTGAAGAAGAATGTTGGTGTTGATGTTGTTGAAGAAATTTTGGTAGAAATTCGGTAGAGCTTCACTGCTTTGGATCTTCTCTCTAAGATGATTATGATCTCCCTCAAACTTATGACTTCCTTCAAAAACTTG
The DNA here is from genome assembly GCA_037957365.1 of Torreya grandis. Classification (NCBI taxonomy): domain Eukaryota; kingdom Viridiplantae; phylum Streptophyta; class Pinopsida; order Cupressales; family Taxaceae; genus Torreya; species Torreya grandis. The sequence continues at coordinate 3,980,526 of JARHVA010000720.1, read as the reverse complement.
CAACAAAAATCTTAACAATAAAAGGCTAACTTTCAACCTCCCTTGGGTGAAGGAGAGGGGGGTATTTCTAGCATTTTTTTGTGAAGAAACATTCCAAAATAGAAGAATATTGAGGCAATTCAAAAAATTTCAAGTGGTTCATGTTTTATTAAAGTTTAGGTTGGTCTTTATTCCCATGTGGGTTGGAAAATCTTCCTCTTTGCACATGAATCCAAGTTTGAATGGAAATCATGCACATGGGTTTCAATAAGACCGAAGAATTTTTACCACCCTTATTTGTCTTCATCCAAATATGGAACCATTTTCCATGTGGTGGGATGAAAATTATAAGTTAAGGTTGGTGGGGATTCCCATGTGGGTTGGAAAGTCTCCCATTTGGGTTGGTAAGCCTCCATTTGGGTTAAAAAGTTAAAGATGGGTGCCCTTTGTCTTTACCAAAGTCTTAAAGAGGTAGGTATCTCTTTTTAAAGTCTAATTTCATGTGGGAAGAAAAAACACATGTATAATAATGACCCCTTAAGGGGAAATTCATCAAATTTCAAGGGGGTGCCTTGTGATGCTTGAATGAGGTCATCAAACACTTTGGGATGGGTCTCAGGTGGGGTATGATGTCCCACATCAAGCCACATCACTTCTAAGCCACGTCACTTTCCATATCACCTCCTAAATTCCCTCCCATATCACTTGACATGTCACATGCCATGTTACTTACCATGTAACATGTCATGTCACTTGCCATGTCATCATGAATAGTTATTGTGGGTCCCATAATGAATAGTGAGGGTGAATATTACCTTTGAATAGTACTTTCAAATAGTGAATTTAAATGATATTTATGACTAGGAAAATAGTGACTTGGTTGGTTAAGAGGGGTTTTGGGAAGGTTTAAGAAGTTTTAGGGGATCCTGAGGCATTTAGGCATCAAAAACTATAAGTGTGTAGTTTATTAGTGTCTACATTTTACCCATTTTTATTATGCAACCTTGAATTGACAAGCTACAAAACAAAAATTAATCACTTGGTCGAAGGTTAGGGTACCTTGAGTTTGGGATGAGGTGTTCCCCCTCAAACTAAGAGTTGATGAAGAAAGGTTGAATCAGGTGTAGGTTTGATAAGCAATTGATGGGAAGCACTAAGTGGTGCCACAAGGTAGCTGGGATGTGAAATGCCAATGGGTTCACAAAATATGACAAAGCACAATAGTCAAGATTACATAGAGACTAAAGGTGCCAATGTTGATAACAAAGGTCAAGTTTTAAGATAAAGATAAGGTAACTAGTCCCCAGCATTAGTCATAGTTGATCAGGTTAGTCTTATCAAGGTTCCTGACTAGGGTTAGTGTTGACTCAAGTATCTAGCGTAGGAAGTGCTCCTGAGAAAAAAATGGTCTAGTTTTACATGAGATGGTGAAAATGTTTAAAAATTCAACATGGCAAGATTGGTCTTTGCGATCAAATGTTATTGCAAAAAATTCTAATGTTCTGTGTCAAAAACAACTAACATCAAGGTGGACATGGTGAAAGTATGGGTGGATTGGGCATGGGTTAGAACGGGATGGCCAAGCTAACTCCAAATGCACATAGTAAGTGGGCATTTCCTACATAGTTATATAGATAGGGATCCCAAAATAATGATAGGCCAAATGTAGTTATTTTGAGGCAAAGGGTATTGGTTAACTTGGTTATCTCAATTAGATACCATATAGGTAGGTATAGGTGAAAGACATTGTAAAACGGGAAGCACCAAAGGGTGGAAAAGATCGTTATCAAATAGTTTTTGATGGGTGTGGTATAAACAATAGATGAGGTGAGATAAGATGTAATTATATAATTACGTCAACTATGTAAAAGAAATATGTAGCCATAGATAAGTAGGTTGAAGCATGAATTTTCTACCACTATCATAAAGAAAAGGAAAGGTTGAAATATGTGGTACAAGGATCTAGAACTACTTGAATTACCATGGTGATCAGATGGGTTATTTCATCACCATCTAAATAAGTTGACATTGTACACATTCCACAACAATGTCTTAATAAGATATGGAAGGTTATTATTTAATGGTTTGGGGAAGCAAAGTAGCAGAGTGGGTAAATGAGAAGTGGTGAAGATTTGAAACCCTTGAAATAGTGGGGGCCCCAAAATAAGTAATCATTGAGTTTTTGAGAGAACACAGAGAAAGATGTGGATAGGTTTTATAATATAGAGTGATTTTAATAATAATAACATTAATTTATTAAGGGAGTAGGTTGTGGATTTCATGCATTAAAGCAAGGGCTAATTCAAGGTGTAAGAAGAAATAGTCTGAAAGGGAGAATTAAGGAAATTATTGGTTGAAAGGTTAGGGCACGTGAGAGGGTGTAATAATCATACCCATGTGGGTATTTAAAATATTCCATTTGAAGGTGGTTTTAGTTTTGATTCTAAAATCTTCAAAGGTTAGAGTAAAAGGGGTTTAAATTAGGCAAGTTGAGAAGAGGTGGGGAAGGGATTTTTATCTTGATGGCTAAATGACACTCATGTTTGCTAGTTGGTTGTATGAGCCTACGATCCTAACCAATTGTGTTATAGAGCTATAAGATTGGTATATATCTCATAGTAAACCAAAATTGAGTGGAAAACTTTAGAGGTCATAGCATGCTCAAAATGGGTAGAGGGTTGAAAAGGAAAAATGTGATAGGGAGGGTGAAGGGAGTATTTGGAGAGAGACAAAAAAGAGAGTCTGAGCATAACATATAGAGGCATTAAAGGACTAAATGGATGTTCATAAAGTAAGGAAACTGAATAGATTTAATGTATTAAGGCAAGGGCATAGAGGATATAAGGAAGTAGATAAGGAGATGTATGTAGAAGTAGTAAAATTGGTGACTACACTCTAAAGAGGTGGAGGTAAAATTGGAGAACATAAAGGAGATCCAATAAGGGATAAGATAAAGGTGAAATAGGAGATGGATGAAGAGAAAATAATGAGATCATAGACAAAGACAAAGATGGAGAAGGATGAAAGAAGCCATGCATGGTTATATATGTCAAGAAGAGCAAGGAAGGGCATCAAGGGAGACAAAATAATGAAATGACATAGAGAAAAGAGAAGAGAATAAAAGGTAAAATATTGGGGGTGAGAGATGCACTAAAGAATGATAGATTGGAGAATTTAAAAGGATGGGGAGAGAATTGTAACAATCATGAAGCATAAGGGAAGAATGAGGGATATGAGTGACCATGAAAGGTTTGAAATCAAGTCTAAAAAAGTCAAAAGAGAAAATAGTTTAGTGATGAAAATGAAAAACAAGGAAATAAATGGAAGAAAAGGAAACATGAGGAAAAAAGGAGTGAAATGAGGACACAAAGAGGATGAGGGGAGATGTAAATTAGGTGGTATCTTAACCAAGTAAGCATGGGTAATTATATGCTAGGAGAGAATAACGAAGCAAAGCAGATGGTGGTTTTGGACATGAGAAATGGATGGAAAATGGGAAAGGGGTGAAGAACAAGGGGAAGCAAAAGATGGGTGGATAATAAGGTAAAAAAAGAAGGTAGGTGTTAATTAGCTTGTTCTAAGATATTGACAAGTTGAAGGGGTGATTATAAAATATTGACAAGCTAAATAAATGGTGAGGTGGTGAAGAAATAGGGAGATGTAATGAAAGGGAGTGAGTTGAAACTAAGGGATGAAGATCATAGATGATAAGAATAAAAAGGAATAATTAAAGTAGGGATACAAAGCATAGATACTCACACAGATGTAAAAGATAAGTGAGTAGCGAAATGGAAAGAGGAAAAGGGGAATTTAAAAAGGGCCAAAAAAAGAGATAATAAGAAAAAGGCAATTATGGAATTCTTCTCAAAGGATAAATACCCAAGGAGAAACTACTTGTGGAGGAAAAATAAGAAGATAAAAAGGATGAAAGGATGGAAAAAAAGCAAATAGGAATAATGGAAAATGGGTATGGTGAGAAGAGTGGTACAATTGTAGAGAGTGGTGGTACATGTAAAGAAAAAGTGTAGCAACAAAAGAAATAGAAAGCTTGCAAGATGCACAGTATAAAGTGGAATCGGTGAGGAAAAGAGAGTGATAAAGGTGGTATGAAAGATAGCCAAGGGGGAGGGAAGATGATGAGGATGAAGAAAAATGTTTAAGGGGATAAAGGGAAAGGTTGGTAATAAGGTGAAAGAGAGGTAGAAAATGCAAAAGGTGGGTGGGGAAGTTGGCTGCAAATCATGCACAAGGAAAGATGATGGGAAGGCCAATGAAGTAGAGTACGAAGTACATTTATGGGGTGTAAGAGAGGCCAATGGGGAATTATATCAACCCTTGTGTTAAAAGAGATTGACAAGTTGGAGATAGGGAGATTATTAAGAGATAGGTAGAGAAGTGGAGGAATAGGTTTTAGGTGATAAGGGCAAATAAAGTAAAGGAAGTGGTTGAGCTAACCACAATAACTGAGCATTACTTACATAGTATAAAAATACCTTAGGCCAATGTAGTTCTACTAATAATGGGGGAAAACCTTAAGAGGAATTATTATATGGTGTTAAAACATAAGGAAATTGAAGAAAGAATTAAAATCTTCTTTGATGTAGGGTTCCTTAAGAAAGAGGGCACTATTAGCGGTAAAAATGAGTGAGAAGAAAAAAAGGGCATGGGAATGAGTTGTTAGTGATTGAGTTACCCCTAGAGCAGTGCCTACATAGTCCATGTACATCAAGCTAACGTATTTCAACAAGGTTTGGGTGAGTGGTGTTCGAATTGGTTGTTCCAATTTGATGGACCACATGGGCTAGTTTGGGCTGACGGAAAAGGTTTAGTAGAAAAATAGTTTTGGGTTTTGGTAAAGTTGTTAGTGAAATTAAATGGGGTAGATTGGTAAATAGTTACCATAATGATCCCAGATTTATTAGGATGAGAGATATAAACAGGAAAGGTAGGATAAATTAGAAGGGAACACAATGCAAAGTGCCACAAATAATCTTCAATGGAGCTAATCCAAAGAAGAGTTGTTTTTGTGAGGAGGTTGCACCTTATAAAATTATGTGAGGGTAGGAGTTTGGAGATAGCTTCTACTACTACAAGCCATGTTTTATGAGGTGGGGGTCTATCTGGATCTGTAGAGTCACTGTGGCTAAGGTTTACCACCATTATGAGTCAATTTTTAATGGTCGTAATAAAGTGATGACCTGTAAATAATTTCTTTGATAGACAAGGAGATTCTTAAAGTAAGGAAGTTAGTAGTGTGGTGAGAAATAGAGGATGGACCTTACCTAACCCAAGAACTACATGGGTAGGCTAGATAAATGGTGGCCATATCTACATCATGTGTTGCATATAATCGTATACATGGGGTCCCATTTAGAAGAGTCCTCAGTATCAGGGAGTTATGTGGTCTAGCATATTGGTGATACAATAATATTAGATAGTCATTTCATTTTTATGGGTTGACTCTTAGCTAGTACAAAATAAAATATTTCCATGTTCAAGTAGACACGGCCAATGGTTAGGGTCTGATGTTTAGAGCTTGTGGCAATGGGCTAGTAGGAATAGGAGGGTAATGTGTTGGATATTGTTGGTCAAATGTTATTATGTATGAGGTTTTGTGGATACTTATGAATGTTATGGTTATGATTATGATTATTATGGTTATGGTTGTTATAATATTTCTTAATGTAAAATAAATGACCATTATTGTTGTGATGTTGGATGGTACAAGTCATGGTGAAAACTTCAACCATGCACACTAAGATAAGAATAGGGCATGATGATTTATTTTTTACAAGGACCAAAAATAGGCCTAAAGTGAGATTAGATTAATGAATATAAGCCATTCAAATGATAAACATGAGTGATTTTTAGTTGATAAAAAAGGTTTCATGATCACAAGGTGTCAAGTAAGCTCTAAATCCCTTGATTTATAGATAGTCAAAAGGGAAGATGGGTGATAGGTTGTGTGAAGGGTAATGGGTGATATGTATGATAACCTCATGTGAATTAGTTTTCCCCTTTTATAGGTGACCTAAAAATGGTATTAGATAAGTCCATGTCATATGCTAGATGTAGACTGATCAATGTGGGAAATCTGCATGGGAAAGTCAATTGTAGATTTCAACTTATTATGTTGCTTGAGAGTTGATTGTGGCTTTAGAATTGGTTTTGATAGTGGGAATTTTGCCTTATTATTTTATATGGGAAGCTGATCAATGTAGGAATCTTCCATGAAATTTATCTACTTTAACAAATCTAATTCAACCATCCTTCAAGGGATTGGTCTAAGCTTATTGTCTTTGTTTTAATGTTCTTGATAGTTGTCCTTCAAGGGAGAAGTCTACCTTACATGTGGAAATTTTTATTTTTATTTTTGGGTAGCTTTCCTTTAAGGGAACAGTCTACAATGCTTAAGATAATGACTAAATTATTTTTTGTAAGATGAAATTTGTTAAGACATGGACCGATCTAATTAGGTTCAGAGGTTTAGCTTTATGAGGGCAAAAATTTACACGAGAAGGTTTATGATATGTGAAAGGGTGTGGTTTTGATAGATAATGACCATGGGATTCCATCTTGTTAGAGATGAAAATTATCCATGAGAAACATTTTATGGGTAGATCCATGGTACACATATTTAGTACTGGGCCATGACTATCACGATTAACAACATGGTTCTATGTTGTAATCAATTGTCCATAAAAGGGCAGGAGGAAGGTGGGTGAAGGTGAAAATAACATAATCAAGGGATGAGCTTAAGCTAGACAAACAAGTGAAATTGATCCTTATTTAATATCAAAATGAATGTATGTGTGAGTCATTGAGAGGCTCAAGTTCTATTTTACCTTCGAGAAAGGAAGAATAATAATCTCATGATCCATACTTATGGGTGATGATGTAGGGTCTAAGACAATTAAAAGAAAACTTGCCTCGTTTATTATTTTCCATGTTGGTCACATGTTGGCTTTATTTTAGGACAAGATCTCTGATACTTAATTCCCATTATTTTAGGTACTTGTTATAATCATGTGTGATATGCTCTTGATAGATATGGAGGTGGGTGAGAGCTTAAAAATTATGCTCATCAAGTAGCTCAAGTTGAGCTAAAAAATGCTAACAAAAATCTTCTTTAGAAATGTGCTCCTTCAAAGATATGTGAAGAGGATTTGGAATTTAAAAGGCAAGACTAACTCTGTTCTAAAGACTAGAGAGAAAGGGGTAGCACCAGTTTAGGTTTGAATGCTAGTGAAATAGGCCCATAAGGTGAAAGGGATGTGCAAGTGCCAATCTTGACCTAAAACACTGACAACTTTGGTTAATATTTTGGTGAGGGTTATATTAGAGGCTTCTATTTTTTTATTTTCTTACGGTCAATAAGGAGAATAAAAGCTTAAACCAATGCCAAATGCATCACATAAAACTTGGACTTGATTATTCTTGAAGGATTTGCCATTATCGATGATGATCTTATGAGGTATACCAAAGTGGCAGATGATATGGTGGTTGATAAAGTTGATAATATTCTATACTTTGGTAGAGATTAGAGGAATAACTTCTACCCACTTGGTGAAGTATTTTGTGGTTGTGATGATGGAACTATGCTACTACAAATAATGGGGGTTAATTTCCCTAATGAGATTGAGGCCCCTTTAAGAGAAGGGCTAAAAGTTCTTAGATACTTGGAGGCTATTGGCTAGTGCATGATGTAAATTAGCATGCTAATGATATTTAACACACTTTTTTACATAATCGCAATATTCTTGGTTGAGGGTGAGCCTATAGTAACCAAGGCAAAGGATACATTTAGTGACATGTAGGTTGCTAAAGTGTCCCCTATAGATCCTATCATGTGTATCTTTGATGGAATGGGAAGCATCATGGCTAGGTAGGCAATGAAGAAAGAGACCCTCAAAACCATGTTTTTAAAGGATTCCACCTATTATGGTATAACAAGAGGTACTCTGAATAAAAACTCTTTGAGCATTCCTAGAGAGTTTGGGAGGAAAAATGCCTAGGTTGTGGTAGTTGAAAGTTTGGTCATACCAAATGTTAGATGGGGATTATTCTACATTAAAAATGGTAGGGAGGTTATATTGGCCATAAGATGGTGTGGTAAAATGATGAATGGTGACAAATATTTTGGAACTGGAAGGCTGAGAAGGGATCTAAGAAGCAAGGTAGGCCATTGTATCTTCAAATTTATTAGTAGATCAGGGAATGGATTAGACTAGGTAATGCTCAAATGATTTTAAGATTTTGTCAACTAAAAGTTTATATTTTATCAAGACATCATTATTACATTGATAGGACCCATTGACCTAGTTGACCACAATATGAGAATCACCAAATACATAGATTGTCTTAATTCCCAAGCCTTGAGTGGTTTGGAGACCTATCACTAGGGCTTCATACTTGACCATATTATTGGTGCATTCAAAGTTAATTTCAAAGGAGAGAGGAAGGGGTTCACCATTGAGAGGAATTAGAATAAATCAAGAACCCCCTCCTTGTTGGCATTTATATCCATCGAATAACATGGTCATTTGGTAGGTTATGTTGTCTTCTTGAAAAAGATTCATGATAGACTCATTTAAAAAGGCAAGAAGGGGTGGTTGGTTATTTTCTATAGGAGCTTCAGCCAATTTATCATCAATGACCTGACCTTTAATTAACTTTTATTGCATAAAGTCAAGGTCAAATTTAGCTAGGAACATGAGCCACTTCACCATACATTGATTTTGGTATGGTTTAGAGTGCATGTATTTGAGTGGGTTAGTATTAGTGATGACATAGGTTTTATGGTTAAGAAACTAGTGGTAGATTTTGGTTGCCATGAAGGTCAATGCTAAGTAGAGTTTCTTAGTGTGTGTATACCAAGTTTCATATTCTACAAGCATATGGTTAATGTAGTATATGGATTTCTCTTTGTGTTGTTCATCTCGGTGAGCCAACATTGCCCCTAGGGAATGGTTGGTGGAAATAATATATAGGTAAAAGGGGTAGTCATCCTTCAGAGGGATGAGGATAGGTTCTGATAAAAGGTATTATTTGAGTGAATCAAATGCCTTTTGGCAATCACTACTCCACTTGAAAGAGACTTCTTTCTTTATAAGGTGATGAAAATTTTGGCACTAGTCTTAAATTTAGGAAATGAAATGGTGAATGGATTAAAGTCTTCCTTGAAGACTATGGAGTTGTTTAAGGTTGGTTAGAGGAGGCATGTCCAAAATTGCTCTAACTTTAGCAAGGTCTACTTCAATTCCATGAAGAGAGATGATGAAACCAATAAGCTTTCTTGAAATGACCCCAAAAATACATTTTGCATATTTAGGCAAACATTATAACAGATGAGGCACTCAAATATGATTGTAAGAATAGCCAAGTGGTCTTTTCAGAGTTTAGATTTCCCAAGAAGGTCATTGACATAGTATTTTATGATCTTATAGATGATATCATGTTAGATATAAGTCATGGCATGTTGGTAGGTTGCACCAACATTATTTAATCTAAAAGGCATGACTCTAGAGCAAAAACTTCCCAAAGGAGTCATAAAGGTAGTTTTGCATTGATCTTCAAGAGCAATCAAGATCTGATTATAACCTAAAAACCCATCCATGAGAGATAACATCTCATGGTTGGTCATAAGATCAATAAGATGGTCAATGCTAGGGAGAGGGAAGTCATCTTTGGGGTAGGTGAGGTTAAGATCATGAAAGTCCACACAAAAGCATAAAACCCCATTGACTTTGATGATAGGTATGATGGTTAAGACCCATTGAGGGTAGTCAATGGGTTGAATAAAGTTTATATATAGGAGACATTGAAGTTCTTATTTGATGAGAAGGGCTATATGAGGATGCATACATCAAATCTTTTATTTAATAGGCTTAGCATCATGGTGAGTGACTATGTTAGAGTTAGCAATGGTGGGGTCAATCTCAAGCATATCATTATAAGACCAAGTGAAGGCTATGCTACGATCTTGGAGGAAAGAGGAGAAATATTGAAGTTCCTTGGTATTAAATGATTGGCCCAATTTGATAATGTGTGGGTCATCTAGAGTGCCCAAGTTGATATCGATGGTAGATTTATTCAACATCGTCAAGGCCTCAAGAAGAAGGCATTTGTGGATAAAAACTTCCCCATACCTAGGTGGGTAAGAATGGAATCATCATCTTGATGTTGGATGGTGTTGATGGTGGGAGAATCATTCTCTACCATTTGAGAATGTATGAGTGGAAGGACCTTAGTTAGGCCACTCTTTTGGTAGATGAGAGGGCCCAAACTTACAATATTGATCCAAAAAAAAGTTAGGTGGGATGATATTAGGGTGTTTATGTGGAGAAAGTGATTGGGTTGGTAAGGATGGTATATCTTCCTCTATGGTGGTAATGGTTTTGGGTGAATTGGTGGATTCTTGAGGTGGTTCATACCCAAGGTATAATGATTCATGAGGTTGTAAAGTTTTGAAATGGGGTAACTCCTGAAGCCCTTATTCATAGTGATCGAGGTCAAATCCTTTCCAAGCACATCTATAAAGATATAACTCATCAAGCTTTAGTTTTCTAAGATAGGAAAATATAAAGGTAAATGGTTGTATGGATGATGTATTGGTAGGGCATGGAAGTGGCCAATCAAGTCCCCCATAAATGAAATTTGTTTGATGGTTAGGGAGATGAATGGGGATGATGGTTCAAATGTTAGGGTCATAAGTAGGGTCATGTCTAAGATTCCCATATTATTGTCGGGTAAGGCATCTAAGGCTTAGATTCTATATTCCCCAAAAGAAATATGTTGGAATGTGGTTGTCATAGGTTATTCTATAGGAATATGGGAAGAGGGGATAGATGAGCTAGTAGAAGCTTAATCAATAGTAGGTGTGGAAATGCTATGGGTTTTGGATAGTGAGGTTGTGTTGTTGGTAGATGGTTGTACGATGGATAAGGGAGGAATAAGGACATCATTGTGCTGATATGTCATATTGTGAGATGTAAAATGACTAGGGCCAGCTTGGATAGTCACAACTTGCCCTTCATGTTCAAACTTGACACATCAATGTAGGGTAGAAGGGACACAACTCATGGCATGAATCCAAGGTTGTTTGAGTAAAACATTTTATTAAAGTTCTCTTTCTATAATATAAAAGAGTTTGGGAATAGTATGAGGTCCTACACAAACGTGGAGGACAATTGTGCCCAAGGTGGTAGACATAATATCATTAAAAGAATGAATAATGGATGAATTTTTAGACATGATATTTTTAGGTAACTATAGTTGGTCATAAGCATAGAAGGAGATAATATTTATGCTATCTCTCCCATCGATCATCACCCTTTTGGTGTGGGTTTGATTGATATATTTTGTAATGAAGATAGGGGGATCAAAATCCTCTGAATGAATAGAAGGTATTTCTAAATTTTTAAAGGTAATAATGTTAGAAGTTTGAAGGGTACCAATAAAAGTAGCTAAAGGTTGGGTATCATCAAGTTGGACCTTGATGGATTGTAGAGCCTCTATGAGTAATTTATGGTGATGAGGGGAAGTAAATATTAACTCTTACAAGCTCATATTTGATGAAGTTTGGTGAAGTTTCCTGAGGATAGCTTTTTGGATGTATATTGCATATGGGTTAGGGTATGGAGGGTTAGAAGGAGAGGCACCTAAGATAGACACCTTGGGTTTGTTTGGAGATGGATAAAGTTGGGTATTATTAGATTTAGATTTCAAGGAGGGGTAAGTCTAAGGAATGGATGCCTTGGTCTTCCCTTTATCCTTTTTTGGGGACTGAGATCAGGTAACCATGTGAATAGTGTGGATAAGGGAGTTCTCTAGGTTGGATGGTTGCTTCAGTTCCTATTCTTCACTTTTGGGTAAGACCGAAGGTTGGATGGGTTGAGTAGGTGGTTGGATTGGCAATGAGGATGAAGGAGGTTTGTTTGATAATATATCATCATCTTTGTATAAGTTATGAACAAACATTTGGATAGCATTATAGTTCTTGGTTTCATATCCTGGTGCCCTATAATATACACGTATCAAGTTATCATTAAACCAAGAGGGTTTGGTACGTGAAGGGTCAAAGGTTTTATGGGTGGTAAGCTCAAGGAAGAATTTTTCAATAACCGATGGAGGGTGGTCAAGTAAGATTCAGCTAAAGGTGGTAAAGGTTTAGTGGTTTTTGTTTTGGGTGTTGAAGTAGAAAGTTGTGGGGACATGGGTTTGGTGATAGGTGTCTTAGGTAAATTGGTATACTTGGTTGATGGTTTTAATTTGGGTAAGGCAGTTGATGAGCTAGAATTAAATGATGGTAAGGTAAGTAGCTTAGGGATTATTGGTGTAGTGGGGAAAGGTGCTTTAGAGAGCAAGTATGAAGGTGTGACCAACAAAGGTGGTAGGGTTTTAGTAAAAATGGTGGATTTTATGTTTAAGGTAGAGGGATGGGGACCCAAGATGGAGGGCAAGGTTGAGGGAGGTAAACTTTGGAGTTTTGGGCCCTTTGATAATTTTACCTTTTTGGTTATTTTAGTTGTTGGTTTTGGGGGGGATTTGGTGACTTTAGTTATCTTGGTGGGTTTAGGTGTTTGAGGGTGAATCAATTTGGAAGAGGTTTTGATTGGTTGGGTGGAGGTTTTAGTTATTTTAGAGGAGTTAGGTTGGTCTGTCAAAGATTGGGTTAGAAGTTCTAGTTTGGTTCCCTTACCTTTATCTTGACCTTTGATAGAAGTTTTTGCAATTATAGGCTAGGTAGATAGAGTCATATTCTCTAGTGAGATAGCTTCCAAAGATGGGGGAGGATGGTTAAAATATAGGGGAGGCAGGTGTGGTATCCTCTAATGGAGGTGTGGATATGGTTGCTTCCTTTGTTTGGGTGTCTAAAGGAATAGAAGGTGGTCTTTTTTATTCCAATAGGGGAATGGGGAAAGAAGTGGTCAAGGTAACATTTTCTTCGTTAATGGGTTAACTAGTAACCATATTAATACTATGTGTCTCATGAGATGGTTCAAGTTTATTTTCATGATAAGGGGTAGAAGGAACATGATTATGGAAAGGTTTTTGAAATATGTCAAGGGATTGGTTTGGTGGTGTATTAGGATTGTCCAATGTGAGCTCCCCCTTGTCAATGAGGGATTGGACAAGGTATTTAAAGGTATTTCATCTGTTGATGTCATGTCCTATGACTCAAAGAAAATCACAATGGTCATTCTCATTATTACAAATCAAGCATGGGGTGAGAAGTATCAAACTATTAGGGTGGTTTAATTGGTTGAAGTTGGGTGATTTTGGGTTTTAGTAACTTTTCCAAAATAGAAGGAAAAGGCTCACCAAGTGGAGTTAATGGCTTATGGTTATTCCAAGTTTGGTTCCTTCGATTTTGGTTTGGATAGTTGAAGGGGTCAGAGGTTTGGTTATTTGGGTTATATTGGTTGGTAGATGGTGGAGGTGCGGCTTTGAGGACAATAGCATTGGTAGTGGCTTTGCTCTTGGAATTGGTATTGGTTGTGTTGTTTAGTTTGAAAGGAGAGGGCTCATTAGTTTTTTAAGTTGGGTTTTTGTTCCTCAAGTTTAATCTTCCCTCATAAATGGCTCTATTATCTAGTTTGTGAGTCATGGTAAGAGCTTCATCGAATCTCTAGAACCTTTTGACATGTAGTGTGGATGAGATGTGTTTTACAAATGCCCAATCAAAGAGTTATATAAACTCAAGTTGAGGAAATGAAAAAAGAAAGTTGGTTGATTAGGCTCCTTCAATGAGCCACAAAATCACAATAGATTCATCTTCAAATTACCAAATGGAGTAGTTGGTAATAGAAACTTTCTTAGATATATTGATTAAAAAGTGATCTAAAACATTTTGGGCTAGTTGGGTGAAGGAAAAGATGGAATGTTTTGGGATGGAACTATACCAATCTAATACTAGTCCAGATAAGGACATAGGAAAGGTATGGAGGAGGAGAGAATAATCATGGTAAATCAAGTAACATGCATGCATAATGCTCTTAAATTTTTTTGGGGGTCCTCCTTGCATTAAAATTTAGAGAAGTTTGGCAATTCCCATTGTAGAGGATATGGTCAGAGGGGGACAAATGGATGGATGGGTTCATTACAAATTTGGTCATAAGAGATAAGGTTATGTGACCCCAAGATGGATGACTCAATTGTATTCATCTTCTCCATTAGCATTTTGACCAAGTATGTTTGGGGTTTTTGGGTTGGATAGGTATATGACACATTTTATTGGGGTTGGGTGATAAGGAAATAACTAGTGGATGGTTGGGATGATGTTGTGTGTGTGTGAGGTCACGTAAGGTTGGGTATAAGGTGAAGTTATGTATACTTTTTTGTTAGGAATATAATGATAATATGTCATGGGTACATGTTGGAAGGTCGACGTTGGGGGGTTTATGTGTGGCATCAAAGTGGTTAGTGGGTTAGTTGGTTGAAGGTGGGTAGTGACCAAAGTGTTTATAAATGGAAGTGTTTGTGGTATGAAGAGCAATGGTTTTTTAGATTGATTTGTGGTTGAGATATTGGTTACTACCAAAGGGAGGATTGAAGCAGGAGTGGAGAATAATGCCTTAGTAGGTGGGGTGTAGGTGATTAAGGGTAGGGTTGAACCCACTTGGGGTGTGACAAGAGGTGTGTGTTTAGGGGGTGGAAGTTTGGTTTGGGTTTTGGTGGATGGGATGTTGGAAGAGGTGTGGGTTAACAATGGTTGGGTTGAAGTGGTACCCACCATAACATGGGGTAGAATCCCAAGAGGGGGTTAGGTAGAGGAAACTGAAGTAAAATGGGTGTAGTGTAGCATGGTATTGAGGTAGTAATGCCACCTAATTATTATCAAGGAATGAAGGAAAGTTAGGATCCCCTTTAGATATGATTGGGACCCTAGAAGGAAAGGGAGGAGGGGAAATCTCAATAAGAGGGGAACTCTCAATGTTTGAGGTATACTCCATAGGTGCAGAAGAAGATGGGGATGATTAACTTGATTTCTAAGTTGTTTTCTAGTAGTGATCATATGATAAAATAAGGAATTAAAAGATGAAGCTCTCAAATCAACAAGAAGAACCCAAAAATATTTTAAAGCAATCAACACAAACACTAGAAATGCATTTAGCCTAGGATTACTTTTCAATCACATTTGGATTATGCCTTAAAGAGTGTGGAGGGGAAGTTGGTTTGGTATGGGTACTAAAAAGGTAAGCTACAGTTGGTTTTGGGTTGTTTAGGTGCTCAAAAGAAAGATCTATGTTGAAATTCAGTACATGGATTGGTATTGGGGCCTACCCCCTCACTTCATAATCTCACAATGATAACGGTCTCAAGTTCTTAGCCAAGATATATTGAGTCTAGAGTTTATACTTAACCACAGAGGTAAGTTGGTTCTCCCCTTGGTGGTGAAATCCAATTGGGATAGCCGAGAGGGGGAAGGTTTCTGCCAGGTGATGAAATCCTAGTCAATCCTTATCTCAAGTATTATTTTGATGTGTTTATTATTCATTGGTTTGGCTTGGTGTGTGAATACAAGTGAAATATATGATAAAATTACTATTCCTCCTAGTTACTAGATGAACTAAGATCAGCAAGCAATTCAATGGATGCAAAGTGTTTGTTTTAAACCCAAAATAAAATTTCAGATTTATTTAAATGCATAAAAAATATCTAAATACAATATAAATTAAATATGAAAATGTAATTCCTAATCCTAGGATGATTGTTCTTTTTAGTTCTTTTAAAGATGCAAGAAAAATAAACTTTAACTTTTCTAAAAATGTAACTAAAACTTGCATTTTTTTCTTTTACTAATGCAACTAAATGATTTTTTTCACTAATAAAACTAAATTAAATGTTCACTAATGCATTTATAAATTTATTAAGACAACTAATGGACCAAATAAAATTCAAGGGTCCCATCGAGCATGCCAAAATATTTCTATCTATTTTTTTATTTTTCTAAGTGTGTAGAGTAGAAACTAGTTATGAAGGGTGTGTAGAAAAACCTATTAAAATGAAAATAATAAATCTTCTTTGGATAGGGAAGAATACCTAAAAATAATAAAACACTACCACACAGTTATTTGTTATACAAAGAGATGGGTGGATTGCCTAGTGTAAACTAGATCCTAAAAGTGAAAGCTTTCGAGGAGGCTATCAATCCACCTAATTTCAACACTTAAATTTGATAGATAAAAATGAAATAAACTTGTATTTAAAATATAAAACTGAAATTAAATGCATCAGATAACCTAAATTTAATTAATTAAAACTAAATGCTTTTCTAATATGATTAAACTAAAGTAAATAATCTTAATAATTAAAATTACTGAAAATTAGCAAAGTTTGTGTTCTTGGTTTGGTGAAATGGCAAGGGTCAAAAGAGTGATGTGGTTGGGGTTGTAAAATGGGTGATATGGAAAATGTTTAAGGGGTGAAGTTTGGAAATGATAAGGCAACAAATTATTAGGGTAGCAAAATGATAAGGGGATAAAGAGAGTGAAGATGGTAAAGAGGGAAATGGGAGAAGAGGTAAATGGATAAAGTGGAAAGGAAAATGAAGAGGTTAAGGGGAATGGATATGGAGGCCAATATAATAATAAGGAAAAAGGGTGGGTTTGGAAGTCATGAAATAATAGGCCAAGAGGGATAAGAAATTAAATTGCAACAAATAAAACCAAGGTTACCTTCCAAGCTTGAAGAAGAATGTTGATGAAGATGTTGGTATTGATGTTGTTGAAAAAATTTTGGTAGAACTTCGGTAGAAATTAGATGCTTTGGATCTTCTCTCCAAGATGATGATGATCTCCCTCAAGATTATTACCTCCTTAAAAATCCTACAACAAAAATTTTAACAACAAAAGGCTAACTTCTAACCTCCCTTGGGTGAAGGAGAGGGGGGTATTTATAGCATTTTTGTGTGAAGAAACATGCCAAAATAGATGAATATTGAGGCAATTAAAATTTATAAAAGTGGTGTATGTTTTATTCAAGGTGAGGTTGGTGGTGATTCAAATGTGGGTTGGAAAATCTTCCACTTTTCACATGAATCCAAGTTTGAATGAAAATCATGAACATGGGTTTGAATAAGATCAAAGACTTTTTACCACCCTTATTTTTATTCATCTAAATGTGTCACCATTTTCCATGTGGGGGGATTAAAATTCCAAGGTGAGGTTGGTGGGGATTCCCATGTGGGTTGGAAAGTCTCCCATTTGGGTTGGTAAGCCTCCATTTGGGTTAAAAAGTCAAATATGGGTGCCATTTGTCTTTTCCAAAGTCTCGAAAAGGTAGGTATCTCTTTTTAAAGACTAACTTCATGTGGGAAGACAAAATACATGTTGAATAATGACCTACTAAAGGTAAATTCACCACATTTCAAGAGGGAGCTTTTGTGATGCTTTAATGAGGTCATAAAGCACTTTAGGAAGGGTCTCAAGTGGGGTATGATGTCCCACATCAAGCCACATCACTTCTAAGCCGCGTCACTTGCCATATCACCTCCCAAATCACCTCCTATGTCACTTATAATGTCACATGCCATGTTATCATGAATATTGACTGTGGGTTCCATAGTGAATAGTGAGGGTGATTAGGACTTTAAAATAGTGAATCTGAATGATATTTATGACTAGGACAATAGTGATTTCATTGGTTAAGAGGGGATTTGGGAAGGTTTAAGAATTATTAGGGGATCCTGAGGCATTTTAGCATAAAAAATTGTAAGTGTGTAGTTTTTCAGTGTCTACAGTTGTGTACAGGTAAACACACTTGTAGAAAGAAAATTATAAGAAAATAAAGTGCATGAATTATATATATATATATATATATATATATATTATATGTGTGCCACACTCTAGTGAATTGAGTTTATTTAAATTTAATAAAAGTTACACACTTATAATAATGAAATGAAATGAAATACACACATAATAGAAATGAACTAGTTAAAATATGGGAAACCAGACTACCAAATCCATGTGAGTGTGTCATTATTGATTGGACTTGATCTTGATTCCCCTCTTTTTTCAAGGAATAATTTCAATCAAACCAACTCTTATTAATCTAAATATAGCATGAAATTAAATGTTATATGTCTATTATAATATGATTACAAGCTTCACTCAAATAATAATTTAATTTAACTGAACTAAAATTTATTTAATTCCTTACTAACTAATTACATCTTATATCTTATCTCTTATATAGATAAGGAATCATGTTATTTATATCTTATCTAGGTTATTCTAAAAATATAGCAATCCTAAACAACTATGTTGAAATAATAGAAATAATATAATATGTTACAAAAATATGGAAGAAATAGAATTGCAATGATTAAATGAAAATTAAGTTGTTTCAAGTAGTTGTAACAACCTCCATTATATCAAATTGATTTCCACCTTTGGCTAAGTTGATTATAAGTGGTTAGATGATGTCAAGCAATCATAACTAACAAATGGTCACCTATAGTAGTTGTTATGTGTTGTACAGTAATTATTATGTGTTTCATAATATTTTGTAGGGGTCACAAAATATTTGGTATAGGTTGAATCTATTTTCTATGAGTTTCACAATAATTGGTATGGGTTACATCCAGTTGATATGGGTTGTGCCCAATAGCTATTATAGGTTTTTATCAAACTTTATAGATTCCTTTCCTCTTTGTGAACATATATCAAGAACCATATTATGCACTCTTGATTAGTAATACCTTATAAAGATAACTAGTTTTAACCAAAATAATGTGCATATACATTATTAATAGAATATGTGCATCTATCAACATAGTGTAGGCCAAAAGAGTTTCAGTAACAACATGGCAATGCTTTTGAAAATAATAAAAAGAGATATGAGGGACAAATTTGGGCCTAATTAATATATATTATCACATTGATATATATTATAGGGTCACATGACATGCATAGGAAATCACTTTATAAATACTCAAAGTAAAGATTCATACACACTTGAGTGAATATGCATGGGCCATATGCAAAAAGTTATAGGTTTGAACTATAGTTAAAATTGACCATATAGGTGCATGGAATTCTATATTATTATTCATAATTTTAAATGTAATTATACTTGTTCATGTACATTTTCAAATATCTAAGGGTAATGATACTTGTTCATGCACATATCAAATATAATACATTTTATAAATTAAAATGAAAATGATTATTTCATTTGATACTAAGGTTACAATGGGGGCATGAATATTCTTCATTCTCTTTCAATCATGCAAGTATAATCTAAATTCATATACAAAAGTGTGATCCATTCTATTACATGTAATTTATGTTCAACTTAGTGACACTCATTGACTTTTGCATTACTTCAAGTGAACCCATTTTTGCTCCATATTTTTGTTATGGGTGTTCTACATGTGATTTTAATGACACTTAATGGCCATGACATCACATATAGAGAACCCATTGTGTTTCCACCTTCTATGAAATAGTATATTAGGTACTTTTCCCCATTCTTTAGAGTCAAAATATGCATCTTTACAACTCAAGGGCTTAATTAGTTATTCAAAATTGAGACTTTGTCACTCTTAATTCACCATTGGTTCAACATGAGGAAACATCTCTCAAAGTGACTCAACAAGGGGGAATGTTTCTCCAATGCTGAGCCATATTTTATAGATTATGAAGAAACATGGTTTCATCTCCATATAGGATTTATTAAATTTGGAGTGACATGAATAATTGGAATATCCTTTCAAAGACATGTGGTGTAAACACTAATGTTTAATTATTTATCCTTTACTCTATTAATTTAATTACTATAATAAAGGTGGATGTGGATGTAAATACCTAAATCTAATCATTATTAATTGATAGTGTTAATTATTAACACATCTTAAACCACATAACTCATGCCTAAATACATAACTCTTATTCACCATTCCTCTAATTCATTTATCTACATGCAATCTCAACCCTTTGTTCATCATCACTAATACATATAAATTTCCATGTTAATTCTCAAACCTATGTTGTGTAAATCTCAAATTATCTCAAACTTAGAATAATTGTCCCCAATTTTCTAGGATAGGTCTATTCTAGGCATATAGGTCTACTACTATGGACCTGTCCACCTAGCACAGTTGCATCCTACTCCAATTAATGAATAGTTCTAAAAATTTTAAAGACTTTTTTGGGTCTTCCCACATTTTTCATAAGGTTGGATAAAGAAAATTATTAAAACATTTACTATAACTTCAAATCAAATTTCATTCATTATTCCTATGTTAGCACTATCGACTAAGCAATTATACACTATTGCACTTTGAGAAAATCTTACCTATTCTTTCCAAATTAAATATCATTCACAAGGTTTGGACATGAGCCAATTCTAAATCATATCAAATCAATTCAAGAGTTATCATTTTCAAGTATCAACTGTCATATTTATAGTTTCATACATATATTCAAAGAGAATAAGTTTACAATCACTCTAGGTGGGAGAACTACATATGGCTTTATTTCACTCTTCATAGTATCTAGATACATAGGAATCATTCAATAATAAAGGAGATGATTGAGGTAGGCTCAACCCATTACATTCCCATCCCATTTTTAGGTTTATATCTCTTATCAAGATCCTTATGGTTTCCCAAATAAAGAGAAGAAAAAATGTAGAATTAGCATGGAAATATCATAATCACAACATATTAGACCACTTAATAGACACGTGTAGAAGGTGGAGTGGTTACAAATTTATCATAGTGAACACATAAAATTTTTTAGTCAATAAATGTGGTTGGCCTACATGATTATCTAGGGAGTGTAGTCTTATCTAAAAATATTCACATATTTTATTCCTAATCATGACCTATCGTAGTTCTATTTCTCACTATCAAATATAAGCCATAATCAACTTGAACATGTCTATTGCAAATAAATATGACTAACCTACATTACTTTCTAGGAAGTATAGACATATCTATAAGCATATTCATATTTTATTCTTAATTCTAAATAATCACAATATAATGTCTTATTAATTTCCATTTTCAAGTATCCAAAATAGTCAATTAGGAATTGGATCTATGCTAAGTTGTTTTATTTGTAGTATTTTCAAAAACTATCATATTTCTATATTTAGCATTTACAAATCAAAATTGTTAATAATTTTGTATCTCTAGAATTTTAATCTCTTTCAAGTTTTATAACTATTGTATGACATATTAATAGCCAAATAAAAAAATGGGGTAAAATAATATAGGGTTATGATACTCCTACACCTTACCCATCCATATAATGATACGTTACATTTATTTGAATCAGACGTAAGAGCCAAGTTAATTTCTCTTTTCATTTTATGTGTGTGTGTGTGTGTTGTGTGTGTGTGTTCTCATTGATATTTTTCATGCATTATTTCAACTTAGACATGAGTCAATTTACCTATTAATGTATTCATTATAATATCTTACATAAATTTCTTCAACTAAGACACACATGAGTTAAGTTACTTATCTCACCTACATTATTTATACCTTGACATACTAAGGTTGAAGTGCCTTACACACATGTTTTCATGATGTCATATTATTATCATGATACATCAAAGCTTTTTATTTTTCTCATTTTACACATGGTATGAAAAATCCCTTTTTTGTGATATGTGATCCATAGGCTGAACCAACACCTCAAAATGGGGGTATATGATCAATCCTTTTTAACCCTAAAATGGATATTAGGTTGAGGTTACCTAGAATATAAAATGTGTATACATAAATTCCAATGCACAATGGTAATGATCATATCTATAGTAGGCCAATTAGGTGCTAAACTTAGATATAAACATACACTAAATTTATAATGCTAAAAGTAGGCTAAATACAGAAAGCGCAACTAATCTATGTGTGGAAATGATAAAGAAGTAATATACTTATTTGGTCTAATGTTAACATTGTACTAGATATAGAACAATAATAAATTAGGCTAGAATATGTTTCTAGAAATTAATTAGATTCTAAATCTTATTCTTCTAGAACTTTGGACACTAACATCAGCCTGGGATGATTATATCAAAAGTACTATTTGGGTTCAATATAAGTGTCTATTATAGAATACCTATTAGAAAAGTATGGGGCCACTTGGATGCTTCTATATTTGACTTCCTTTTCACTTTTATGCTTTCAAATCTAGGTCATAGACTATCTCAACTCATGAATTTTCATAACTCTAGTTATTCATATTCATAGTGACCTTAGGGGCAAATGGGTTAGCGGGCACATAGTGTTGATCCCATCCAAAAAATCCCTCTATTATTGAACACTACCTACATATCCAATACTATGAAGAGGGCCTCAAACTAATGTAGATATTCCCTACATGTTGGCTTGTGTGTGAATCATGCAATATGTGTAAAGCAAGTACAATAGTGACCTAGCTTGTAACTTTATAAATATAGATCTTGTGATGTTCCTTCACTACTTCAAACATGTGAATGTGTTGTTCCTATGACTGCTATGGAAATAAGGATGCTTTATTCAATTGAATATTTGATAGAGTATTTTTGACAAGGTGTTTTGGTCTCTCTTGTTCTTTTCTAGGTTTATGCTAGGTGAAGAATTAATGAGGGTTGATCTTGATTTATATAGATCCATTTAAATAAGTAAATCACATTAAATAACTTGGTCCAATCATTAGGATACATTTCATTTATAAATTATATCACTTTAGGGCACTAGTGCTTATCCTGGATGTTTGTGTCTAGGGAATATGAAAGTAGCTATAGACTTACAACTTACAAAAGTGGAAGATAAGTACATTTTAATCATTGTAGGCTAGATAGATGGCTTGGGTCATCAACACAAGACTATTTATACAAATAAATATTATGAGGGGCATAATATAGATTAGATACAAAACTTGTAGAAGTGGTAAAGCTCCAAAAATGAGTGGAATAACCAAGGTCTAAGTTTTCCAAGTGTACAAGATTGAGGTGCTATGTAATCCATAAATATCTATATTTTTCCCTATTAATTTATGATGAAATTGCTAGTTTAAAGGAAATGAATGCATATCGGGGTGTGTATAACACACCTTGTCTTTGCATGTGCCCAAATTTAGTGTTTTTTTTTTAATTGTCTTGTAACCAAGATCATGCTATAGTATATAATTATTTCATATAATAGAGAATTGAAATTACATGAAATATATTGAAATTGAAAGATCAAGGTTTAGGAGTACACCTATGTGTTGATGTAACTATCTTGCTTATTAGCAAGTTTATTTAGAAAATATGTATCATTGTAAGGCTCTAAGATTGAGATTAGGATAAATATAGATAAATATTTTAAGTGCATATATCTAGAGAGAGAGAGAGAGAGAGAGAGAGATTTGAAGGCACATGCCCCCAACCTTGGAATAAAGGTCAGTTACCACTTGGTAGTTGAGATTAGCTCAATCATAAAACCCAATAATACTTATAGCATAGCAAGATTATATGATACAATCAATTAAAGCATGGAAACTTGGAAATATTGAGTGATTTATTCACCTCAACCATACCAAAATGTGAAACAACTACTATAGTATACTAGCTCAATAAAGTCCATAAAATTTCAACTAAGGTAAAAGTTTGTAATTTGGTAATAGTCCATAAAAGTGTTTTGGAAACTGAAACTAATTTTGATTTTTCAATATTATGCACAAATTTCATATCATTTTCACCTTATATATGTCTCATGTTTAAAATGTGTATAAAAATAGTACTAGTGTATAGAATTCTATGACAATTATGAATCTAAATCATATAACTATGTACTTTAGCCAATTTAAAAATTGTGTGTGGAGAACATGATTTTAAAGAATGACCCCACTATGTATCGATAAATTTAAATATTGATATAAATACCAATATGGATAACATGTTTCTAAAACACTCCCCACTATAATCTAGAGATGTTTTATATTGAATAGGTGTGGATAACATGTTTCCAAAGCATGCCCCCACTAACTCTAAAAATTGTGAATGTGTGGAAGGCATGCCCATATGAAATTCCTCTACTAAATCTAAAAATTGTGACAAGTTTGGAGAAAATTCCTCTATGTAATTCCCCCACTAATATCCCTCCTTTAGGTGAGGGAAATATAAGAAGTGGTAGTTACCTCACCTCAAAAGGATAATACAACTATATAATTTATGAATGGAATCATGTAGCATATAGAAGGAATATGTATATGTAGATATAAATTTGAAGTTAATAGAACCAATTTGATCACACAAAATCCTAATATACATGATAATGATCATGGTAATTTATATATAGTAACAAGACAATCTCAACACGTAAATCAAGTATACACACAAGTTTGTAAAAGTCTGATCAAGGTATCAATATGTTAAAGAGTTTTGGAATATAAAAATAATTTGGATTTTTCAATATTAGGCAAAAATTTATAGCAGATTCACCTTTGATATGTCTCATGCTAAAACTATATATAACAATGGTACCAATATATAGAATTCTACTATAATTATGAATATAAATCATATAACTATGTGTTTTAGCCAATTCAAAATATTATGTAAGTGTGTAGAACATGATTCTAAATCATTCCCCCACAATATATGAAGAAATATAAAAATTTATATAATTACCAATGTGGAGAACATTTTCCAAAACATACCCCCCACTATAATTTGGATATGTTGAATACTAAATAATTATGGTTAACATGCTTCTAAAGCATGCCCCCATTGAACCTAAATACTATGATTGTGTGGAATCTATGTCCATATTACATGCTCCCAAGGTGGAAGCCATTCCCCTGTGGCATGCCCCCACTGAATCTAAAAAATTATGTCAAGTGTGGAGAACATCCCTCTATGACATGCCCCCACTAATATGCCTCCCCTTTCAAGGTGATGGAATGATAAGAATGGGTAGTTACCTCACATAAAAAGTATAAAATAACTTTATAATCTCTGAATAGAACCATGTAGCATATAGAAGGAAAATTTCTAGGTAGATATAGCATTGAAGCACATAGAACCAATGTGATCACATATGGGCTTAAGATGCATAATAAGGATGATGGAAATGTCTAGATAGTAATATTACAAGATCAACAAGAAAAATCACCCACATAAGAGAAATAAAAATCAAATCAAAATTTAATGTTTTAAGGAGACCACAATGAAGGGGCAAGTTTAATTTTTGTACAATTGAATAGACATAGCTTAGTCAAATGTCCATAAAATTAATAATTACATATTCAAATGGCCATACAATAAAAAAATGCATATGCATGTCAAAGAAATCATATATAGGAATGGGGGACATAATCAAAAGATAATATTCAAGTACTCAAACAAGTAATACAATACAAGGTAAGACACTCAAGGAAGTTCATAAAGTAAAGCATAAGCAACCAATATAAACATGTCATAATAACCCATGGATCAAATGTGTTAGGAAAAAAATGTCAAGGGTATATCATATCAAGTACCATGTGTAAGATATAATCATGGATAAAGTCATGTGTAAGTACATATGTAAGCTAAAACATGATAATGAAATGTGGTCATCAAATTATATAACTTGTGTGTATTAATATCAAAGAAGTGGATGCCCCCAATGTCTACATGACATGGGTAGAGGGAAGTCCCGACATCTGAAATAGGAATATATCATGAAGTTGTGTATGCTAGTATCAAATTCAAATAGATGTATTACACATTTATGTATGTATAAGTAACTAAATATTCCATCCATAAACATGAAACTAACACATATGTGCTAAGGATCTAATATAACATGTAGGTTTGAACATATTTTTTAGATTTTTTAATGTTTTTGAATTTTTTGTATTTTTAGAATATTTGAAAAGGATATATCATCCTATAATGCTATATAATGTATGGTCATAGATATCTCCCCACTATGAACTGAAAGTTTTAATCTTGTGACATGATCAAGAAGAACATATAGGTTTAATATCTATCACTATAGTATCATTATGTAAAATAGGACTTTGTGGTCATGAAGCAACAGTAGGAGTAATGAGAGTAGGGGTGTATGGAACCCATCATTGAGTGCTCTATGGTTTCTTTGTATTATCAATAGTATAAAAAAATTATGTTCTATAAATATTTTAATAAAGTGTGTAGTAGATGGGGATTCCATTTAATCCATTATATGTATTTGATGTAATGGTATCTCAACTATTAGTCACCTAGTAAAGGAGATTATCTGTTGATTACCCTTTCATGGTGAATTACCATTAGTAGGCTTGGTAATTAACTATCTATTTATAAATTTCTCTTGTTCCAAAGGATACTCATATGGAATTCTTATAACTATAACTATCTAATTGGCATGAATGTATTTTAAACACCCATGTATTGTAGATGGTAATACTCAAAGTGTATGGATCCAAGGTCTTATCAATAACATATCAAATATGCCCATGGAAGGTATAACTAAAAAATTAATCACCACATGTGTGGGAATAACCTATAAAGTTAGGTCAATCTCACCAAAAACCTTATAGGAGGTCCCATCGAATGCTCTAATTGATCTAGTAAAAATATGTAAATCATGATGAGTATAAACCAAGTGCATAAGTAATTTCATGGTACAAACATTCTCACTTGCACCATTATAAATAATAACACTACATATAGGGTGTTTATTAAGGTATGTTTGAATGAATAAAGAATGAACATTAGATTCATCATCCTTAATATCACTATCATAAAAATTAATAGAAGGTTTCTAAACCATATGAGGTATATGTTGTGTTCCCATAATGTGATGGAGGAGGATCTAAATTATATCCCATTTTCACTTATATTTCCTTTTTAGAATGGTCTTGCAAGTAATATTTGAATATTTTTGTATATTGGTGATCACCAAGTTACAACCCTGATTCCTTTGGAAAATCCTCAAATGCAATATTTTGGTCAATAATGAGGTTTTAGATCTTGTGTTTTAAGGTAAATCATCTATTTTTAGAAAGTCCTAGTCCCTAATGATAATCACAATAAGCTTTCACATCATATCCTTTGGGTATATGTCTATTTATATTTACTTCAATAGGATGAGGGAAAGATATAAGCTAACACTCTAGTAACCATGGGAGTAATGAAGTTGGGGTCTCAGGTAAATGAGATAACTATATCCTTGATGTACTAGATAAAAATGTTAAGCATAAAATATACTAAGAAGGGGGGGGGGGGGTGAATTAGTATATTATATATCTTTTACTTAATCTGATTTCTTTTCCTTAACAACTCAATCATACATTCAAGATATACAATAAAAATAAAATAATAATTTACACCACACAAGAGAGAGAGAGAGAGATATATAGAGAGACACCAAATTTTTACGTGGAAACCCAAAGTGAAAAAAACCATGGAGAACAATCTCAAGTATATGAATGAGCACCAACTCAAAATACAAAGTTTACAAGCACCAACTTGTAGGAGCACCAACCCATAGGATCACCAACACCTCTTATGTATAAAACATAACTATCTCTCAATGTTGCTTACTCAAAAAATGATAGAACTCTACAATATTTCTTATTTTTATCTCTTCAAAACAAAATACAAAGCATGCACTCTCTTGCATATAACAAATGGCTTCTCAAGCCTTTATTTATAGCTTTCCAAATGACCTTTGGCATTCACCCTTTGTGGCCCTTCAATCCTCATGGAAAATGGCGACAAACTTGCATAACCCTTCATATCCTTGCATTTGAAAAGTCATATGATGACCCTTCATAATCAAAAGCATCCTTTCCTATTTTGTCTTTATCTTGGTGAATTTTCATATTCCTCAAAGTGTCCCTTTATGGAAAAATGTGCCATACCTCTTTTGTCTTCACATGGTGACTCTTGGAATTCCTCAATGTGACTCTTCATGAAAAAATGCATCCCATTCCTCTTTCATATTTTACCCCATGACTCTTTGACTTCTCCATGGGCCCTCTTTTGAATTATATGCAACCAAAAATATATTCATTAATATTAAATAAATGTTGGGAAATAACGGAAGCACACAATTGATTACCAAATACAAGCAACTTACATGCAGAATTAAACCAGAATCACAAGTAACTAGAATTCAAAAATAACACAGAATATGAGAGACAATACACAATTGCATTAATACTCTTCCAAAAGGAGATACAAAAAAGAAGATTGCCACATTTCTTCTTCCTTACACACCTCTAGGGCATAAATAGTAAATCTTCCCTCAAAGCTCTCTCTCTTACGGTCCCAATACACAACTCAAACATAGAGTTGGTGTTCACCTCCAACCAGTCAGTATCCACTACTACCAGTACACTAGTGCTCCATGCACTCCACAAGTACACAATCATACTTCAAGTAGATCTCCCCTGAACTTGCACCAACCTACAACTCAACAAACCTTACTTATGGAAGGAACTGTCTTGCCTTCCTCTTTGCTCTCTTTTTGAGTACACACTATACTCCAAGTAGATCCTGCCTGATCCTACTCCCTATTATGTTGCTGTCCTCCCTGATCTTGCACACCTGCAAATCAATCTAGTTCTACACACCTGCAAACCTGGATCATGCACACACATACACTTGCAGATCAATGATCTTACTTACAATGTAGATCTTCTAATGTAGCCATGCACACCTACTGACCAAGATCCTACAGCCCTGAAGAACCCTTTTGATTCTCCA
Source organism: Torreya grandis (assembly GCA_037957365.1). NCBI lineage: Eukaryota > Viridiplantae > Streptophyta > Pinopsida > Cupressales > Taxaceae > Torreya > Torreya grandis. The sequence goes on along the minus strand of JARHVA010000720.1, from coordinate 3,951,864 downwards.
AAACCAGCACCCACACTTGGTACTGCTATGGAACTAGGAGGAACACCCTTGCTCACCTCACACATAGAAGGAGATAACTTTTCTCAACTCAAACTAGAACACCTTGCAATATAGCCTATGAGTCTCTTAAATAGATCTCATGCAAACAATAATTAGACATCTAATTATGATAATTAGATCCATAGCTTCTAGTCTAAATTTGGCTCTTGACATGCAAACACTTGGTTCGTTAACTAACTTCCCATAAAACTTGTAGTTTTAAACTGCACAGGTGACCGACGTCAGTCCCTATCTGCCTAGAGGTGACTAATGCTAGCCAATCCCTGACTGACATCAGTTGATCTTCCTATCTAATCATGCTGACGTCAGTTGGCCTGATTGACACTGGTGTCTATGACACTTCAAAAACCTCTCTACAACCTCCTCTTTTGTTTGCATTAGTGAAGCTTTTAGCTCCAAAACCTAATAATCTCCCACTTGTAGATAAATAGCTACACTGTACCTATACCTGTACCCCATCTAATCTATTTCCTGGCTTGTATCCCTCTTCAAGATCAATCTTGAAGACCAACCACCACACAACCTGTGGTGCACCACCTGTCATCCAAGTAACCTGCCACATCTAAACCTACAAACCCATGTAGTGAAGTCCTGACCCTGCATAGCATGAATCCCTGCTACTAGTCCCTCTCAAATCCCTGAGAACCCACTTCCCCGAATTGGCTCCTAACTCTCTAACAGCTCCCACTGCTTGGGAAAACTCATGTCTATACAAGACCTCATGTTATTTTGAACACTGAACTATCCAGCCCTTAGTGTGTTCCAATTCTGCATCCTGCATAATGAACCTCACTGACACCTGATTCACATCAGCTCTCACTGGAGACAAAATCAACCTGTGATCTTCCATGTCTCTCATGCCAAAGAATTTCATTGCTCCAAATTCCTCATGACATGCCACTGAACTAACCTTACCCTTAGCTCAGCAAAACCTTGTATGTACAAACCTGCTAGCTAGCATACCATCCACATATAGTAACAGGATAATGTTGTAATCATCATCCACCTGGTAAGACAAATACAATGGTTACACTAACATTGACTAAAGCCCTGCTTTGTCATCCACCTGTCAAACCCTGTACCACTGTCCTGTAGCTTCCATAAGACCATATGACCTGGCTTTCTATCTCATGTGTCCATTCTCTCTATTCTTTAACTAAGGTATCCATTCATCTTTGTGCTTTCATATCGGCTGGCAACCCTACCAAATCTCCCATTTGGTCATGCATCATATTCCTGCCATGCTCCCACTGTTTCCTAGATCCTTCCTACTCTACAATAAGCAATGAGTATAAAGAAGAGGAACAATGAATTTGAGGCTTACTTACCACTTTCAGTCCTCCATATGGGCATTTGAGACTCCTTTATAGCTTGTTATCTGCCCAAAATCTATTACAGTGACCGACCTCAGTCACCACACAGTCTACATCTGATCGACATTGGTTCCCATGTGCCTGTCCTGACTACCAACTCTACCGATGTTAGTGTCCCTATTGCTAACGTCGGTCCTCCTGATTGATGTCAGTCTTACCTATTACTGATGTCGATCCTCCTGACCAATGTTGATCTTACCCTGCCTGACATCACTGGCTTCAGTCTGCACATGACCGACATCAGCACCTATCTGTTCGATGCTGGTTCCTCCTAACTGACACCGGTACCTGTGTTCACCTATGAGTGATGACTTTTTACCAACAATCTTTCTTTGAATCAAATCCCTATCCAAATTGCTCTGCTTAGAGTTACTCAGCCTTCTCCACTGATCTCTATCCACCATCTCCTCCATAAACACCAAGGCTTTCCAATTCTTGAGCCTCTCAAACACATCTGACATCCTCTTATGAACATGCATCTCCTTTTTGCTCATGTGACCAAGCCTACAAAGCCACATCTCTGCAACAGAAGAAGAATTAGTAATATAAACAAGTAGATAAAGAGTACCTATTTTCTTACCACCAGCTAATTCAAGTGCATCCACTGTGAGTGTTTTTGTGCATCTCTCATCACCCAACTTTTCTAAAGAAATTAGCCATATCTTCAACACTGGGACCTACATGACCTCCTTCAACACCCATGTGTTGGCTGCCTATAATTTCAGCTTCACTTCCCCTTTGCCAATTCTTTGGCAAGGCACACCAGCCCCTAAATAAATCTTTCTAAAGTCTCCAAATACCTTACCATGAAAAGATACTCTATTTTGGACTGCATGGAAAGAGGCAACAGAATCTATAAAACAAGATTCTACTTTATCCAAGAAACATACCAGAGCATCCTGTGCCACATCACTTGCAACATCTACTTCTTCAGTTCTTTCATGTTGATCTTCCACAAACCAACAATTTTTCTTTACCTGCTCTTTCTTTCCATAACACCGTAAGTGATCATTCATGCTTTTCAATTCCTCCATTCTTAGTGTACTTTCTTCTACCATTACTCTACTCCCACTCAATCAGAAACCCCTGAGAGTGACATGTAATCAAACACAAAACCTGCTCCCTGTAACCTCAGCTCTGATACCACTTTGTTGGGAAATAATGGAAGCACACAATTGATTACCAAATACAAGAAACTTACATGTGGAATTAAACCAGAATCACAAGTAATTAGAATTCAAAAATAACACAAAATATGAGAGACAATACACAATTATATTAATACTCTTCCAGAAGGAAATACAACAAAGAAGATTGCCACAGTTCTTCTTCCTTACACACCTCTAGGGCTCCCACACCTCTAGGGTATAAATAGTAAATCTTTCCTCAAAGCTTTCTCTCTTACGGTCCCAATACACAACTCAAACACAGAGTTGGTGTTCACCTCCAACTAGTTAGTATCCACTACTACCAGTACACCAATGCTCCACGCACTCCACAAGTACACAATCATACTTCAAGTAGATCTCCCTTGAACTTGCATCAACCTACAACTAAATAGACCTTACTTATGGAAGGAACTGCCTTGCCTTCCTCTTGGCTCTCTTTCTGAGTACACACTGTACTCCAAGTAGATCCTGCCTGATCCTACTCCCTATTGTGTTGCTATCCTCCCTGATCTTGCACACCTACAAATCAATCTGGTTTTGCACACCTGAAAACTTGGCTCATGCACACACATACACATATAGATCAATGATATTACTTACCATGTATATCTCCTAATGTAGCCATGCACACCTACTAACCAAGATCTGACACCCCTGAAGAACCCTTCTGATTCTCCAAAACTAGCACCCACACATGGTACTACTGTGGAACTAGGAGGAACACCCTTGCTCACCTCACACACAAAAGGAGATAACTTTGCTCAACTCAAACTAGAACACCTTGCAATATAGCCTATGAGTCTCTTAAATAGATCTCATGCAAACAATAATTAGACATCTAATTACAATAATTAGATTCACATCTTCTAGTCTAAATTTGGCTCTTGACATGCAAACACTTGGTTCGTTAACTAACTGCCCATAAAACTTATAGTTCTAAACTACACAGGCAACCTACATTGGTCCTTGTTTTCCTGGAGGTGACCGACGCCAGCCGATCCCTGACTGACGTCAGTTGCTCTTCCTGTCTAATCCTGTCGACGTCGGTTGGCCTGACCGATGCTGGTGTCTGTGACACTTCAGCAACCTCCTCTGTTTGCATCAGTGAAGCTTTTAGCTCCACAACCTAACAATAAATATTAACACATATTAGCCAAGAAATAAATATTAAAAATACCATTAAATGTAATGGGTATTTTATCACCAATAATGCTAGACCTTTAACATAAATGATAAGATTTATAACAATCTCCCCCTTTGTCGTTAATGGCAACCTCAAACTAAAATTTCCACATCTTGAAACTTACACATACCATCATTTGAAAAAACATACAGTAACTCCTCCTTATTGTAGTAACCTATACCTATTTCTGCACCTATACTTGTACCTATTATTCTCCCCCTTTGACATTAATGGCAAAGGGACTACTTGGAGATAACACTTAGCTCCCCCTGAATTGGTGCTGAACCTCAATGGCAAGAAGTAAAAGAAATTACTCCCAACTCTCTCGTAGATACTCAAATATGTCTTTTGGTAGTCCATTTTTGAAAATATTTGCAATTTGTTGTGTAGTACTAATATACTCCATCTTAACCTGTTGATCTATAACCTATTCTCTTAAGAAGTGATATCTAATGGGAATATGTTTTGTTCTTGAATGCATCACTAGATTCTTTGAAATATTTATAACACTTGTGTTATCACAAAAAATAAAAATAGGTTCATCATACTTCACCTTGATATATTCCAAAGTTTGCTTCATCCAAAGCACTTGAGTACAACACAATACTACTACAATATATTATGCTTCAGCTATAGAAGATGATACTAATTTCTACTTCTTGCTTAGCCATGATGTTAAGCTATCACCAAGGAAGAAAACTCCTCCACTTGTACTCTTTCTGTCATCCAAGCACCCTACCCAATTTAAATCTATATAACCAACAAAAGTGAAATCTCTACCTATGGGATACCATAATTCATAATCCAATGTCCCCTTGATATATCTAAGTATTTTCTTTACCAACTGAACATGGCTATTTTTTGGAGATGATTGATATCTTTCAACCATACCTACTACATGCATGATGTTTGGCCTCAATACTATCAAATATAAAAGACTACCAATCATAGATCTATACAAAGATTGATATGTAACAAGTGAATCTTCATCCTTGCTCACCTTATTTCTTGTACACATTGGTGTGCCAACTAGTGCACAATCCTCAAAACCAGACTTATTCAACATTTCCTTGGCATATTTACTTTGAGATACAAAAATTCCTTTATCTGACTTAAATATTTTCAATCCTAAAAAAATGACAATTCTCTAAGCATAGACATCTCAAATTCTTTTTACATTTTATCAAAAAATACTTTTGTCATCTTTTCAATATTTCTTCCAAAAATGATATCATCAACATATACCACAATAATCAATTAATGCTCACCTTCTATTTTGATGTAGAGATTACTATCAGCAAATTGTCTCTTGAAACCTTTATCCTACAGGTACTTATCAAGTCTTGCATACCAAGCTCTGAGAGCTTGTTTCAGTCCATACAATGCTTTCTTCAATCTGCATATATGGCTACTAATATTTAAGAGAATAAATCCCTCAGGTTGCTCAATGTAGACCTCTTCTTCTAGATTCCCATTTAGGAAGGCATATTTGACATCTATTTGATATACTTTTAAATTTTTAAACACTACATATGCAAGAAACATTCTAATAGACTCTAACCTTACCACTAGTGCAAAATTTTCTTCAAAATCTATTCCTTCAATCTGAGCATATCCTTACATACTAATCTTGCTTTATTTTTGGTCACTTCTCCATTTTTATTCAACTTATTTCTATAAACCCATTTTGTTCCTATCACATTATGATGTTTTGGTCTAGGCACTAATTTATAAGTATCATTCTTATCTATCAAATTTAATTCTTCATCCATAGCCTTAACCCAATGCTTATCATGTCTAGCTTTTGAAAAAGTTATAGCCTAAATTTTGGATAACAAAGAAAAATTAACTTGCTCAAATTAACTTACCATCATTCTTCTGGTGTGAATTCCTTCATTTATGTCCCCAATGATGTCACTTTCATTATGATTTCTTTGAACATATTTAGATGGAGTTTTGGTGCCCTTTCTCTCCTTCTCATCTTCATCTAATTCTTCAAAACCTTCCTCTTCAATGATCTTAGGAATGTCTATTGGATCACTGATTCTGTGTTCCGTCTTCTTCTATCCTGACACCTGCACTTTCAATAATTTTTTTGGTTATTTTGTTATAACATTTACAATCTTTAATTTTTCAAGAATAAATAATAAATATACCTTCATCTACACTAGATTCAAATTTACCAAGTTTTTCATCTATTCTCTTTATGAAGCATCTACTACTAAAAAATCTAAAATAATCAATTGTTGTTGGTTTGTCTTTCCATAGATCATAAGGAGTCTTGTCACTATTGACTCTTAATAATGATCTATTTTTAATATGTACTACTATAGCACCTACCTCTCTCCAATATTTATTAACTATCTTAGATTAATATACCATTTTCCTTACCATCTCTTGAACTGTTCTATTTTTTTGTTTAACTACTCCATTTTGCTGTGAAGTTTTGGCTACCAAATAATGTATCTTTATTCCATGATCTTCACAAAACTCAATAAATTGATTTGACATAAATTTTCCTCTTTGATCTAATCTTAGACACTTAACCTTTAGATTGGTTTCATTCTCAACTAATGCTTTGAAATGTCTAAAAGCTTCTACTTTTTTCTTTAAAAACATTACCCAAGTCATACATGAAAAATCAATAATAAGCAACATGAAATATTTCTCACCTTGAGTACTTTGAGTTCTCATAGGTCTACATAGATCAGTGTGAAAAAACTCTAACATCTAAGTAGTCAAGTATTATTTTATTTTGAATCACCTTATAACCTGCTTTCCATATTGATAAGGTTCACAAAAGTGTGTCACATGGCTTTGTAATCTTTGGAAAATTTTTGACTACTTGATTCTTGCTGATGTTAACAAGATTGTCAAAAGTTATGTGCCCCATTCTCTTATGCCATAGCCAATTTTCTTCAATCTAGCTCAAACAACATGTTTGACCTTTGATGTCTGATAGCATATACAAATTATTCCCTATTCTCTAAGCATCTACAACCAACATATCTGATTCTTTTCTTCTAATTTTACAACCTTCTACATAAAAATTTAGTGTGTGCCCCTAATAACACATTTGACTTACACTCAAAATATTATGCTTAAGACCTTCTACACACAAAACATTTTCAATTTTAGTTCTACCATTATCCAAACTTAGTGTACCTTTTCCAGTAATTCTGGTAGTAGTATTATCTCTAAATTTCACTATGCTACCATTGATCTTCTTCAAGGTTATGAACTTGATCTTATCTCCTATCATGTGCCTTTAATATCCACTATTAATGAACCATGGCTTTTCTTCATTTCTTGCATGCAAAGTAGTCTAAACCAACATAGATTCTTTAAGTTGTTTCTTTTACCATGAACTTGTCTAAACTTTCTTCTTGATGAATAGAGCCTTGAAACTCTAGTCCTTCTTGAATGACTCGAAGACACTTCTACAATACCAAGCTATGTGTCCAAAGTTGTTACACTTGTGACATATTATGGCCTCTTCATTAAAGATTGATAGAGGATCAAAAGAGTTGTGGCTTTTGCTTGACTCTGCATGACTTTCCTTCTCCTTATTTATGAAATTGTTATCTCTTTTTTGACATTCTAATTTCTTATGACCATATCCATTACAATAAAAATAGGACCTATTTTTGTATCTCTAACCTAATTTCATGTTATAGCTCTGTTCCCTCCAGCCTTCTTTATTTGAGATGTCCTCTGTATTCTTAACTTCTTCACTTTTTATTTCTTCTTTTGTAAGAGCTTCAACATAGCTCTTTCCTTTTTCCTTTTTTGTGAAAGTAGTTACCTCTTCTTTCTCTTTTTTAAATCCAATACCTATCTTACCTAACATTGATCTTTGATTTTCTAATATCTTATTCAACATATTAGTGTTATTCTCAAATTTTGAATCATTGACTGCTCTATCATTGATTACTTTATTTGTTTTCTCAAGATTTGCTTTTAAAGAAGCAATTTCAATAACATACCTTTCACAATATTTACTTACTATTTTCAATTGTGCTGTTAGATCTTCATTCTTCTTGGCTTCTTCAAAGTGTGCTTGAAGATCTTCAATTATTTCCTTTAACTCCTTTTCATTTTTCTTGATCTAGAGCTTTAATATTTGATTCTTCTTTTCAAGAGATTTTAAATCTTATAAGGCACAAATGACTTCTCCTTCTATATTCACTTCATCTTCTTATTGATCATCTATATTTTTTCTTACAGAGGCATCTTCATGTTTGGCCATGAATAGAATCTCTTCTTTTGAGTCATTGACTCCACTATCTTCAACTGAGCTAAGATCTTTAGAATACAAACTCTTCTTCTCGAATCCCTTCTTAGATTTTCCTTTGAAATTATTATTGTATGTAGACTTTCCTTATTCATTGTCATAATTACCCTTATTTGGGCATTTAGCTAAAAAAATGTCCAATCTTTCTACAATTAAAACTATTAAAAGATAATTTTCCTTGATATTTACCTGTGCCCTTTTTCAGCTTACAAATGAATATAGATCCATTGTCATTTTCTTCATCACTAGAATTATCACTTGATTCTTAAAGTTTAGCCTTCTCTTTATTTGATGTCTTGAAAGCTACTTCTCTCTTTAAAAGTTTATCTTGTCCAATCTACATCTTGTATGTCATAAGAATACCATGAAGCTCATCCATTTTTAGCTTGGCTAAATTCTTCATCTCTTTAATTGCCAAAACTTTTGCATCATATGTCAATGGTAAAGATCTAAAAAAAAATTTAACCACAGTTGATTCTTCTAAATATTCTCCAAGACCTTGAATCTGATTGACTATTTGATTAACCCACAAGAGCTAACTTGTTATATTTTCTTCTTCTTCCATCTTCAAACTCTCAAACTATCTTCTGAAAGTCTAAATCGTATCTTGCTAAACCTTTCCATCACCTTTGTAAATATTCTCAAGTTTTACCCAAGTTTCATGAGTAGATTTATATTGCATAACTTTAATAAATTTTGATTCACATAAACCACATAAAATAGCATTTAAAGATTTAGAATTATTTTCACTTGCCTTCTTTTCAACCAGAGTAGTTACAAGTGTCTGTGGCTCTTCATATTCCTCCACCACTACTTGCCATATGTCGAATACAAGGGCCATCAAATCATTATTCATCCTTATGCTCCAAAAAACATAATTCATTCCATCAAATCAAAGGTGCTTTATTTGTATAAAATCCTTCATGTGATTTAGCCATCATGCTTTCTTGATCTTCCTTCAAGCTGTAAAACTTTTTCAAAAGGAACTTGCTCTGATACCAATTGTTAAGCATGAAATATACTGAGAGGGGGGTGAATTAGTATATTATATATCTTTTACTTAATCTAATTTATTTTCTTTAACCACACGACCATACATTCAAGATATGCATTAAAACTAAAATAATAATTTTCACCACATAAGAGAGAGAGAGAGAGTGACACACCATATTTTTACATGGAAACCCAAAATGGGAAAAACCATGGAGAACAATCTCAAGTATATGAATAAACACTAACTCAAAATACAAAGTTTGTAAGAACCAACTTGTACGAGCACTAACCCGTTTGCCAAGTACAAAAATAGAAACTATTTGTGAGCACCAACCCATTGGAGCACTAACCCCTTACAAAGATTCGTGAGCACCAACCCACAGGAGCACCAACCCCTCTTATGTATAAAACACAACTATCTCTCAATGTTTCTTACTCAACAAATGATAGAACTCTACAATATCTCCTACTTTTCTCTCTTCAAAAACAAATACAAACCATGAACTCTCTCACATATACCAAATGGCTTCTCAAGCCTTTATTTATAGATTTCTAAATGACCTTTGGCATTCACACTTTGTGACCCTTCAATCCTCATGAAAAATGGCACTAAAATTGCATGACCCTTCGTATCCTTACATTTGAAAATTCATATGGTGACCCTTCATAAGAAAAAGCATCCTTTCCTTTGTTGTCTTTATCTTGGTGACTTTTTGTATTCCTCAAAGTGTCTCTTCATGGAAAAATTCACCATAGCTCTTTTCTCTTCACATGGTGCCTCTTGGAATTCCTCAATGTGACTCTTCATCAGAAAATGTGTCCCATTCCTCTTTCGTCTTTTACCCCATGAATCTTTGACTTCTCCATGGGCCCTCTTTTAACTTATATGCAACCAAAAATATATTTATTAATATTAAATAAATATTAACACACATTATCTAAGAAATGAATATTAAAAACACCATTAAATGTAATGGGGCATTTATCATCAATAATGATAGACTTTTGACATAAATGACAATATTTCTATAAAAAAAAGATGATTAGGGTACTATGAAAATGTCTTAACCATGGTGGTTGTTTCCTTTTTAGGCTCAAGAGGTTTTACCTTATAACTTGGTTTAATTTTAAAACTGGTAATAGATGTATATGTAGCTGGTGCATTTTATACATTATTGAGATTATTTAATGTAATAATATTCATTTCATATTCCCGTATAACATGGCATAATTCATAAAAATATTTAATTTTTTTAAATACAATGGACTCATGTAAAGGAGCAAGAAAACTTTGCTTAAATATATCTTTCAAATCTTTATCTGCCATAAGATTGGTCATTTTAACTAGTATTATCTTATATCTCAAGACATATTAATTGATAGGTTTATTGCTTCCTTGTTTGATTTTGGGAATTTGAGCATCAGAAACCTTTTCAAAAATATTAGTTGAAAACTGTGATAATAATTTTCAAGATGTTTGATTGATTTTACAGATTGGAGAGGTAAATCATATAACCACCTCAAATAATAGTCCTTGATCCTTATTAAAAATAATTTGGTCAAAATTTTATCATTAGAGGCACAATCAAGGCATGACACATAAAAATATTGAAGATGATACTCAAGATAACCTTTGCCATCATAAAATGGAAACCTAGGTGCAAAAAAAATAGTTAGCAAAGGGTGTAAATATATCTCAAGTACAAGAGGGTTATGTAACACATCTTGAAAATCAATAGAATGAGGACATTTTAAAGTGTTTTGTTCAATGTTTTTTTCTTGTCCTCCAAGGTATTTATCACTTTAAGGATTATTTTAAATGTAGACCCATTGGGATTTATATTAGTAAGTTGAGTAGCCACCAATGGGGGTGTAAACATGGTTTGAGTGCTAATAGGCTTAAAAATCAGTAATTGAGTTGAAATATTTTTTAATTCCATGGTATATGAAGCAATAATATTTTCAGGAATCAAAGGTTTAAACACATAATAAGTGCCCCCACTAGATGTATTATGTTGTAATGTGTTCAAGAGGAGGGATGTTTCAACTATAGATTTTAAATTCTTTGTTTCTAGTATAGTTTTTAGGATCTCATCAATATCTTCAGGGTTTTGATGAATATGCTCATAAAGTAATGCAATTACTTTCCCTTGATCATGGTATTTATGCACATTTTCATTTGTTTCATGGTTTTCAATATCAAAATCTTCTTCTATGATAACCCTATTAGTATGTACTTAATTTTTAACATGGGTATCATCATGGTCCATAATTTGATATCCCTCGTTAGTTTGAGACAATTTATATGGTGCAAATGGATGCTTAATGTGTTAAATAGGCACACCTCCCAATCTAGGGATACACCTAGGTTACATGAAAAATAATATAAGAATTGAAAAAGTACCATAATAAAAACCCTAACTAATTTAAAACCCTAAGAATTATAAAAAATTACATTCATACAAATCAGGTTTACCAACTATTTAACCCTAAAATGGATCTTAGGTTGATGATGCCTAGAATATAAAATGGGTATATATAAATAATAATACACAATGGTGATAATAAAATATTCAACCAGCCAAACGAGTGATAAACATAGATATAAACATACACTAAACTTATTATGCTAAGAATAGGTTAAATACAAAAATTATGACTAAGTTATGTATGGAAATGATAAATAAGTAAGATACTTAGGTAGTTTTGATGATAACATAGTATTGAATTTAGAACAATAAAAAATTAGGTTGGAAGATGCTTCTATAATAGTCATCAAATTCTAGATCTAATGCTTCTAGAGCTCTAAACACTAATCTCATATTGGGATGGTTGAATTGATGCTACTATCTAGGTTTGACTCAAGTGTCTAGTATGAAATACCTACTATAAAAGGATGAGACCACCTAGATGATTATAGGTTTTAACTTCACCTTCATTATGGTGCATTCATATCTGGGCCATAGATTATCATTCCTTGTGAACTTATAAAATGTTAGTTCTTAATCTTTATAGCGACCTTCGAGAAAAATGGGTTAGTTGACACATGGTGTAGAGATAACCCCAAATATCCCTCTATTAGTGAGTATTACTTACATATCTATTGCTCTAAAGAGGGCCTTAGACTAATGTAGTTATCCCCTACATGTTGTCTTGTGTGTGCATCATGCAATATGTGCAAAGAAAGTACAAGAGTGACCTAGTTTTTAACTTGAAAAATATAGCTCTTGGGTTACTCTGATATTTTAGACCTATAGATGTGTTTTTTATATAAATGGTATGTAAATATGTAAGATTTATTCAATTCAATTCTTTATAGAGTGCTTTTGATAAGTTTCATTAGTTTCTCTTGGTATTTTCTAAGTCTATGTCAGGTGAGGAATGAATGAGGGTTAATCTTGTATTTATATCAATACCTTTAGAGAAGTAACTCACATTAAATCACTCAAGTTAACCATTAGGATATGTCTAATTTATAAATTCAATGATTTTAGGTCACTAGACACTTGATTCAAGTTAGGACACTAGTATCAACGTTATTCTTTGTCCTAGATATTAGTGTCTATGGAGTAGGAAAGTACATTTAGGCTCAGAACTTGTAAAACTGTAAGATAAAAACATTTTAAACATTCTAAGTCATCAACATAAAATTGGTAATAGTGAGAGATAGGCTAAGGGGCACAAGATAGAGTAGATGCAAGACTTGTGGAAGTAGGAAAGGTTTGTAACTAGGAGGAATAACCAAGGTATGAGTTTGCCAAGTGTACAAGACTAAGATGCTATATAATCCATATATATCATATATATATATATATATATATATATATATAGTGACATAGTAGTTTTAGATAGCTATAATACACATTTATCCTTGATCCCACATTTAGATGCATCTTCAGAGAGTTATATACATATATATTTTTAACCATAATTTGGAATAATGGGTAAGATCAATTTAATAAAGATATAACTTTGAAATAAAATTTAGATTAATAGATATGGTATTCAAGTAGACATATAAATGTAAATGATTTATAATTGATTATTCTAATTTTATAAATTAATATGCTAAATATGGAAACTAATAAAGGGATCATGATACTTATCTTTTATGGTTGACTATCTAACTCTGACTATGTTTTGAAACTAAAAAATCAAGGATAAACATACCTCTAGTTTTCTTAGTTTAGGGCTTGATCTACTACCTATGTTAGGTATGTTATGAATTATTGAGTCAGTATTTCTATTTTATATTGATTTTTTTTTGTACTCACCTATGTGGAATTATGACATAGTATCTACATAGTCACATGTGATTATCTTTGTTTTTTTTGTGTTTGTGATCTTTGTTTATGATGACATGTGCAGATCTAATAATTAGCTTCTTTTACCTTGAAAACCTAGATGTGTTTGTGAGAGGTAGAAACTTGTAAAAATTAGGAAAGTTTACTGGTCTAATTTTAACCCAATCACCCTCACCTAATGATTAGTAGTCGATTACATATCCAATATTCCTAAGAGGGAGATCTAGCCACATGTATTTCTCCCCCTCATTGTGATTGTGTAATTGTGATACTTCACTATGTATATATAACTAATGATTAGCTTTGGTACTTTATAATGCTTGCTTTGAGATAGATTTTTAGTTATTTAGACTTGGATTCTGACTGAACCTAATAATAGATGTGTAAATTGGGAAGAGTAGGGAAATTTTTCTCAATGTATAATAGTGTATAGATGTATCACAGATAAGTGTTCAATCCCTTTTGAATGAGACCTTGATATTTTATATATGGATCCATTTTAATAAATATTTATGCCATTGACATGTTATGGTAATGTGGAAACTCTAATAATGTGTTTGGTTTGATAAAATGGTCAATGTTAGGAGCAGGTTGGCGTCACCTAATGTAGGTCATTATCAACTTGAGATAGCAATCGTAACTATTAAAACTAACTAATGTACATGTGGACTACTCTAAGAACCTAGGAATGCTTGTGTAATATATTTAATGGGTTTAAAATAGATAATGAGGTTCTTGTAGGTATATAATAGTAAAATATAAGGTTAACTCATAAAACAACATTCAAGTGTGAAAGGATGTAAAATTAGGAACTTGTGTGTGTGATAAACTCATTTGTGGTAAATGTGTGTCGAAATTTTCATTTTTAAGAAATAAAGATTGTATTTTAGTATCTATAAATTCTACCCTTTTATTCTAGTAATGGAATTACAAGAGTAAAAGGATAAATTTACCTGAGTGTGTACAACACACTTTAACTTTTGGGATA